>BMAO01018136.1:0-19076 GCA_019973975.1 Trichonephila clavata | reverse complement strand
ATGATTTTTACAGTGACATGAAAAATGATATTAACTTATATGATACTTCAGATTATGATAAAAACAACATTTACAATTACCTCTAGTGAACAAAAAAGTCATCGGGAAAATGAAGGATGAAAACAAGGGAAATTATGACAGAATATGTAGGATTAAAATCGAAAATGTATGCCTACAAAACAAACCATAAGATTGAAAAGCGGTTAAAAGGAATTAAAAAACAAACTATAAAAAATAAATAACATTTGAGGACTACAAAGCCTGTCTTTTTAATCAAAAATTAAAATATGTTGACATGAACTTAATTAGATCCAAATTCATTCAATACACTCCATAAAGCAAAAAACAACTTGCTCTGTCCTATAAAGATGACAAAAGGTTTATTAATGATGATGGCATTACTACGCTTGCCCATGGACATTGGTCATTGATGAATTTAGACCTATTCGATGAGCAGTAAGACATAAAATCCAATGATGACACAATAATGTGATTTTTGTAATGTAAATAAAAGATTGTAATGTGAAATGGAATGCTGCTTTTGTAAATAAACAACTTACTTTGTATCTTTTTGTGTAATCCTTATACTGAAATCAATTTTATAATTTGTTGTTCTCCTGTAATGTATATATATATAATATACATATACAATTGTAATGTAAAACGCAATACAAGATGTTGATTTCTGAATAAACAATTTACTTTGTATCTTTGCTGTGTATGTGTAATCATTATACCGAATTAAAATTTACAATTTGTTATTAAAACAATGTATAATAAATATTTTTTTTTATTTCTATTCAATTAAAAAATATTTTAACTAAATGGTTATTGCAATGAATAGTTATACAATTTATACTCTTTGGAAAAGGCAAAGAGTTTGCTTTAAGCACATAAACATAAATTTTTCCTTTCTTTTATACAAAATATATTTAAAATATCACTTATGCTTAACATACTAAGATAATTTGTTTGAAAGATGTATACTGATATTTATCTTTTAAAATGAAACTATTTCAACATAAATTAAACTAGAAAGCAGTATGAATAAAATTAACAATATAACCATATTTATAAAAAAAAATTATTCTTTTTGCTTCAGATTTATAAAAATAAACTTTTTTAAAGCCAACAATGTATCCATCCGCTCTAAGCATTGAGATAATTTCTGACGTAGAATTCAGTCGCCGTCTTGTAGAATCAAGATCAGACAAGCTAAGACAAGTTCAATCGTAAACCGTTCACACGCTGATTACGAGTATTCTACGTCACATTTTTACTGTGTATGTGTAATCATTATACCGCATTAAAATTTACAAATTATTAAAATAATATAAGTGAAATATTTTTTTTATTTCATTTTAATTAAGAAAATGTCGCCATCTGCTTCGCCTGCAAAATTAAATTCATGAGATTATAAACCTAAGTTTTCTTCAGGTCTGCATGCCTTCATAGGACAATGGTTAGCGTAACTGAAAAACTATTGTCCTATGGAGACATTTTGTTCTGGGGCTGTGAGTTTGAATCTGGATTTATTATTATTTTTTTTTATTTGAGCGTTATTTTTCAATCATTTTAAAATCTCATAATTAGTGTATAGTTTAACCAATAGGGGGCGCCATGAGCACTTTAAACACTTCAATAAACTTTTTTTACACATTTAAAAAACAACTCAACTTAGCAGCAGGAGGAAACAACTCAACAGCAGGTGAAAACAACTCAACTCCCCCATCAACTCGAAAACCAAAACCATAGCAGGAGGGAAACAACTCAACATCCACGCAGGTGAAAACAACTCAACTCCCCCATCAACTCGAAAACCAAAACCATAGCAGGAGGGAAACAACTCAACTCCAGCAGCATCCACAGGAGGAAAACAACTCAACTCCCCTATCAACTCGAAAACCAAACCATAGCAGGAGGGAAACAACTCAACTCCACGCAGCATCCACAGGAGGAAAACAACTCAACTCCCCTATCAACTCGAAAACCAAAACCATAGCAGGAGGGAAACAACTCAACTCTGCGCCTGCGCCTTTACCCAGAACCGGCTTTTCTTACCTACTATCCACACCTCCGAAGCTACTTGGAACTTCGGGTTTTCGTAAAACGCTGCTAAATCTTGATACATTGTTACCGACGAACAGAACTTGATTGAATGACTATTACAATGAATAGTTATGCAATTTATACTTTTTGGGAAAGGCAAGGGATTATGTTTAAAAGCATGAGCATAAATTTTCCTTACTTTTATACAAAATACTCTTATTTGTTTTTTAAACCTGAAAACTTATACAAACACAAATATTATATTCAACACAAATATTTAAACTAACAAACAACAAAAATGATATTAACTCAAATCAAGCATAAAAAAAAAAACATTTTATTCAGATTTATAGGAACAAAATACTGTGTAAAACTTATAAAGTCAGTATGCAATATTTTTTAAACAAAATCCTCATAATATTCAAAACAATCAGATGGACATAACATATCTCTTACTTCTCTTAAAATAATATCTAAGCGAAGATTTTCCAAAAAATTTTCAGTTACATAATTTACAGGTTTTAACAGTAAAAGTGTACATTTTCAAAAAGATTATTATAAAAATAATCAGCTATCTCATTAGCTTCCAGTGACAAAACATGTGAATTAAATGTTTCTTCTCGGTTCCCCCATAACTCCTCAGCGAGTTTCTGAGGTTGATTCAGTCCTTTTTCGTTCAGGAGGCTACAAATAGATTTTTTCAAAATTTGCGTCAAGTATCGTTGACCCAGACTAACGTCCAAAGAAAAAGGTAATGCGTTTTCTATGGGACCTTCACAGAAGGTTTTATATGCAGTTAAAAAGTCCATACACAGAAATACATTGTCTATAACGGCATTTTCAATAGCACCATATTTTTCAATCATTTCAGCCCACTGCTCTCGAGATATGCTGATTTCTTTAAAAGTAGGCTCTTTATTCGGACCGTATTTAATGCGCTTAAAAGTAAAATTAGTGAAGTTCTCACTTGTTATTTGAATGTGCCGTTCAGGAGGGAAAAGTCCACTCGGTAATTCCTCCAGTGATTCCGGTACTTTCTTTTTACGCATGATATATTCGATCCACTGTGGGTCTAATGTTATTCCCTCAGGAGTTGGGTAGTAGGTTTTTCCATACTTCTTGAAACGCCTTATGTGTACTGATACGGAATCATAATAGATGCTTGCAAAGACAAAAACATCATCTCCAATTGGAAATACTCCATCTGGTATGCAATCCCCGGTAAATTTTCCATACTTCTGAAAATAATATACCAAAATTAATGAGGATTAGAAAAGTGTAAAAAACATTATAAACATTACATATCAAATTTATTTAATTTTGTTACTTACTTTTGAAACTTCTCTTCTTGCTTTCTTATTTGCAGAAGATTCCACGACCTTTCCAAGCTTTCGTTGTTCGCTATGTGTTTCAGACATTGTCAATTTTTTTTTTCCTTTTCGAATACAGTCCGTCGCAGTACTGACAAACGAAATGAATCTTGAACCTAAGATGTGACAAGGGTCTAAAGCATATTGACCGAATTACACTTGAACGGAGTTCGCTGAGTGGTTGAAAGCAATGTATCCATCCGCTCTAAGCATTGAGATAATTTCTGACGTAGAATTCAGTCGCCGTCTTGTAGAATCAAGATCAGACAAGCTAAGACAAGTTCAATCGTAAACCGTTCACACGCTGATTACGAGTATTCTACGTCACATTTTTACTGTGTATGTGTAATCATTATACCGCATTAAAATTTACAAATTATTAAAATAATATAAGTGAAATATTTTTTTTTTATTTCATTTTAATTAAGAAAATGTCGCCATCTGCTTCGCCTGCAAAATTAAATTCATGAGATTATATAAACCTAAGTTTTCTTCAGGTCTGCATGCCTTCATAGGACAATGGTTAGCGTAACTGAAAAACTATTGTCCTATGGAGACATTTTGTTCTGGGGCTGTGAGTTTGAATCTGGATTTATTATTATTTTTTTATTTGAGCGTTATTTTTTCAATCATTTTAAAATCTAATAATTAGTGTATAGTTTAACCAATAGGTGGCGCCATGAGCACTTTAAACATTTCAATAAACTTTTTTACACATTTAAAAAACAACTCAACTTAGCAGCAGGAGGGAAACAACTCAACAGCAGGCGAAAACAACTCAACTCCCCCATCAACTCGAAAACCAAAACCATAGCAGGAGGGAAACAACTCAACTCCACGCAGCATCCACAGAAGGGAAACAACTCCGCGCCTGCGCCTCCACAGGAGGAAAACAACTCAACTCTGCGCCTGCGCCTGCGCCTGTGCCTGCGCCTGTGCCTGCGCCTGCGCCTGTGCCTGCGCCTTTACCGCAGAACCGGCTTTTCTTACCTACTGCTCTGCATCTGTTTTACAAATTGCATTCAGTTTTCTGTAGTCAATGCATAGTCTTGTTTTTTGTTTTTCATCTCTTTTATAAGCCAAAGTAACAGGGGAAGAATAACAACTAGTTGATTCCTTAATTAAACCTGCAGCTAGTAAATTTTGAATTTGTTTATTAATCTCAGCTTCTGAAGTAGCTGATGTTCTGTATGCTCTCTGAGAAATTGGGAGATCTGATGTTAAAGATAAGGTGGATCCAGTGTCAATAACAATATTTACATTATTTTTTCCTGTAAAAGGTAAATTGTCCAAGTTAGCTAGGCTTGGCAATGGTGAGACGTGTCCGGACATTTTTAATTGTCAATATGCTGGGCCAGGGGCCTCAGTAGAAGGTTGCTGTCTCTGGTTTGGGATATGTTGATTACTAACAGGGTTCCCCGAGCTCTGAGAAGCAGTGTTAGTAGCCAACGATGAGTCACAATTATATGGGGTTTGTCTTAATTCGGTTTGATTAAATGGACATTGCTGCTTCCAATGGTAAGCATTGAGAATGCCTTGTCGAGTACAAAAACTACATGGTGTAGGTGGCATTCCATTTTGAAAATGTGTGTGGTGGTTGGGTCTAAATCCTCGATTGACAAAATTGTGAGCCTGATGATTTAGGAGATGTTGGGGACGCATTCTGTTAAAATTTTGAAAATTTGGTCTAAAAGAGTTTTTTTGAGGTCAGCAAGCATTTTGTGTTGGTCTATAACTATTTGGTTCTGGTTTAGTTGCTTGTGTTTTCATTAGGTGGGTAGCTACCTTGAGCCATTCTGTAGGTTAGGTGGGAGGGTTAATGGTCATTAATTGTTTAATATTGGTGGGCATTTTTTCCATCAGTCAGTCCTTCCAAAATGAGTTGGGGAGATAGACCTAATTGTCTACCACAATTTAGTTTCTGGTGAAAATATTGATCTAAATTATTTCTTAGCTGGTGTTGAGAGAAATCTGACAAATTTTTTATGTTAGGTTTTAAGAAATTTTCAATAAGGATATTGCACATATCATCAAAATTAGAAATATTAAGGCAAGAATTAATATAATGGGTTAGAGCAGAACCTTTAAGGTATTTAGAGATTATCGTAAAAATAAAAAATAAAAAGTTTCTTGTATTGAAAATTAATACTCCGAACTATTAATACTGCCAAATCTCATTTATTTCACAAATTAACATGCCAACTAGAGTCCAAGACTCACCTAGTTATAAACAATTTTTTCATGGAATACTGTTAATTAAACAAAACAGAACGAGCACTTCCTTGTTGCCACAGCGTACAAAATAATATACTTTTGCAATATCGTTCAGTTCACGGTGACAAAAAATTAAACAATGATAAATAAATTCACGTGAACAAAATAATAAATTTAAATAATTGTTTTGCTTTTAACATAATAAACTGAAATTTATAAAGGGGATCTCACATCCTCCCACCTTGAGATGTGGAAGTCCCACAGCTCAACAACTATATTAGAGATCCAGCCTTTTGGGAATTTTAACAGTCCGTCCTAGTCTTGTCTTGTTTTGAACAACTGCGTAGTCGATGGAGTTGTCGTCAGAACACTTAGGAATAGCATTCTTCATAGAGGCTATTTTTGTAGATAATGCATTTCTGTGTCAGGTGGAAAAGACGAATCATTAGAAGAGATCTCTAAAGGGAAGACGCGCTGAATTGGACGCAGAATTTCTCCGCGAGATGTTCTAAGTTTACGGAGTCGACACACACCGTCTTTCCCTGGCAGAATTTCTGTCACTTTCCCCAGTGGCCAGTCGATTCGATTGGCGTTGTCACTTTTTATGAGAACAATGTCCCCGGGAGTTATCATCGAAGTTCTAGTCTTTTCCGGCCTCCTTATCAAAGATCCAAGATATTCGGACCTGAACCTCTTTCGAATGTCCTTCTGTAAAGCTAACCTGTATTTGACACGATGGTTGAGACTTTTATGATCTGCCGCATCACAGTCTGGAACACCAGAGTTTTTGATATCCTGAAGAAACATCGCAGGGGTAAGTGGAACAAATTCTGAGTCACATTCGTCGATGTAAGTCAAAGGGCGTGAGTTGATTACAGATTCACAATTACAAATAACTGTTGTCAACTCCTCAAATGCCAAACTTGCTCTTCCAAGTATTCTTCTCAAAAGACTTTTAAGAATACCAATTAGTCTCTCTCACCATCCACCCCACCATGGTGAAGAAGGGGGATTAAATTTCCACTTAATTGGACGAAGAGCATTGTCGCTACAAATGCGGCCCCAATCTAAACTTCTAAGCAAGTTGGAAGCTCCGATAAAATTAATGCCATTATCACAGTACATGGTTTCACATCGGCCTCTCCGAGCTATAAATCGCCGTAGAGCTAGCAAAAAGCTTTCGGTCGATAGCGATGAAACAAGCTCTAAGTGGACAGCTCTATATACGGCGCATGTAAAAATGCATACCCAAGGCTTCTCTTTCCATCTTTTAAAAATAAAGGTCCCGCCAGGTCAATTCCACAAATCTCGAACACGTTTGCTTGTCGTATTCGATCTTCAGGCAAAGGAGCAGATACAACATCACACCATTTAGAAGAAAATCGTTTGCAAACGACACATTTTGAGACAACAGAACGCACTGTTTTTCTTCCTCTCAAAATCCAAAAATGTTCTCTCAAAATATTAAGCAAAATTTGAGTTCCAGCATGATTATTTTTGATATGGTGAGAAAATATTAGTCTTTCGACAACTTTATGATTGGACGGGAGAACAGCTGGTTCCCTAAAATCTTCTGTATCCTGACGGAAAATTATTTTCGTCTTGAGCCGTATTATTCGATCGGCATCCTTATACGCACTCAAAGTTTTTAGTTTTGCATCATGCTCATTCACAAAAGATTCCGACTGGACCAATTTTATCACTTGTTTCTCTGCTACCCTGTATTCTTCAGCATCCAAACTTCCCTTTTTCCTTAGCTGAACATCGCATCTGCAGCTCCTTACAAATCTCAAAATCCATCCCACTAACTTCACAATGCTTTCATATTTTGAAAAGCGCTGATAAAGCCAGCCTGCAGATGAATCTTGATTTACAGACACCAAAGTTAATATTGAGCTTTTCCTTTTCTCTTTTAGTATCTCATCTTCATCAAACTCATATTCATTGCATGGTCCTTCGTCTTCAAATAAAGTAAGCCATTTTGGCCCCTCCCACCATCTAGTTTTCACTAAAATACTTGCTTTGCATCCTCGGGAGGGTAAATCAGCTGGATTTTCAAAACCAGAAATATAACGCCAAGAAAAAACTTGGCTAATATTCCGTATTTTTTGGACTCTGTTATTCACGAAAATAGACCAATTTTCATCTTTAATGATCCAGGTAAGAACGGTAGTGGAATCACTCCAATAAAAACATCTAATATCCGTCCATCCAAGAGCATCCAACACAGATTTCGTTAATCTTGCTCCCACCAATGCAGCAAGAAGCTCTAATCTTGGAATTGTAGCAACTTTCAGAGGAGATATTCGTGATCTCGAGGCTAAAAATGCACCTTTCCACATTCTCCCTCTTGTACAGGATACGTAACTGCGGCATATGCATCTCTACTTGCGTCACAAAAGGTATGAATGGAAAAGTTCTTCATATTTTCTGGATTAACGTTGATCCAGCGAGGAACGGTAACATTTTCCAATACTTTTAGTTCCCTAAACCATTGTAAAAATTCTTGTCGAAGGGATCCAGTGATTTCTTCGTCCCATTCCAACGATAATTTCCAGGTTTTTTGTAGCATAATTTTAGGGCAAAGCATTACAGGAGATACAAATCCAAATGGATCAAACACTTTGTGAGTAACCGATAATATTGTGCGTTTAGTAATGTTGTCGACATTTACTTCTTTCAACCAGCTGATATTTAGCGAAAAACAGTCTTCAATTTTATTCCATTGAAGGCCTAACAGATCTGTTTTGAAGGATCTTCCATCTTCTGTTAGTGAAGATTCCCAATCCCGCAGAATGAAACCACCTTTTTTTAATAACTCATTAGAAACACTTATCACTCGCTGCAAATCTAATTCACTGTGGACGCTGGTTACAAGATTGTCCACATAAAAACTCTTCAAAAGACAACTAGTTACAAAAGGATCAACGTCAGTATTTTGTTCATGATACTTCAATACAGCTCCTAGTAGAAAAGGACTGCTGCGAACGCCAAAAACTACTCTAGTATGCCGAAAAAACCTGTAGTCTTTGCAAGCCTTATTTGTCCACCATAGAAATCTCAAGAAGTCTCTGTCTTCTCTACAGAGGCTAATTTGCAAAAAGGTTTTCTTTATGTCTGCGATTACACCAATCTTCTTTTCTCGAAAACGCAGCAAAATATCAGGAATGAGCTCAATCAAGTTTGGACCACTATGTAAGGAGTCATTTAGTGACGGATGTCCTTTGAGTCGAGCAGATGCATCAAAAACCGGGCGAATAGGAGTTGTCTTACTTACTTTGATAACAGGTCTGTGAGGTAGATAATTAGCAGGCAAATCTTTCTCTTCAATTGGTACTTCTTCGATAATTCCTTCACGCAGCCATTCGGAAAATATGCCCTCATAACTATCGTACAAATTTTCCTGAAATAACTTCTTGGTTGTGGTGTCTAACCTTCTTTTAGCTTGCTCAAAATTATCAGGTAAAGGCACACAGTTATCTAACCAAGGCAAATGAACTTCATAGCGATTATCTTCATTGTACCTAACTGAAGAAAATTTTCAGTAGTCAAATCCTCTTGCTCTTTTTTAGACAGCTTTTCAATAGGATCCTTGATTCCAATAGAATCCAGTTTCCAGAAGTCCGAAATGTCAAACTCTTTAGCGAAAAGTGATGTCACTAACATGGCATTGCTTGTAGTAACTTTACTATCAGGAACTTTCCCTAACAGAGTCCATCCAAGCAAAGTTTCAATGGCTACTAATCCGCATGGTAAGACCCTACGCTGACCGATTAAAATCTTTCCAAAAATATCAGCTCCTATAAGCACTTGTACAGGTTGTGGCTTTTCTCCCACATCACTTAATGTTATATCCCTTTCTTGAAGCTCTTTTAACCAAGGCCCGGAGTTCACAGGTGATACATCATTACAAATAGCTACCTTATCCAAAGCTTCAAAGTTGCATGCAAAATTGTTCTTAATATTTTTCAACCTAATTCTGTAACATGTATGTACAAATTCTTTAGATTTAATCCCACCAAACAGGGAATGTACCAGAGTTTCTTTCTTTACAGGAACGTATCCCATTTCTTCGGCAAGACTCTTTACAATATAAGACTTTTGCGAGCCGGTGTCCAGAACAATTCGCACGATTTTTTCTTTTTTATCTGATATGAGCTTACACTTTAGAGTCTGTAAAAACACTTTAGGACCCACACTCAGGTTGGACATGTTGACCTCGTTGAAAACTTCAGATTCTTCCGTCTTCTTGAAATCATTTTTTCTTGACTCGTTTGCTTCGCACATCAAGGGAACATGTTTCTTCCCGCAAATTACACATCTCAAAAATGAACGACATTTTCGGACGGGGTGACCGGGAGCCAGACAGGTAAAACAACAATTTTTTCCCCTCAAAATCCTTCGTTTTTCATCTAAACTTATTTTTTGTGCAGAAAAACAGTCTGCACTGGGATGAGTTTTCTCGCAAAACGCACATGACTTTTTGGTTTTATGAGTATGTGGATTGGTAAAAAGACCGGAGGCGGTGGGTGTTTTATTTTGTTTTACTCTTGGTTCAAATTTCTTATTTCTAAACCCAATATTGTCTTTATTTTTGTTTAAACCGAAACCTTGCATCGCCAAACAAATCCTTTCTTCTGATTCTACTTCAGATTTTAAGAATTTTAGTAAGCTACTAAGCCTTTCTTGTGGTTCGCCACTATGATGGAAATCAGGACCTCTTTGTCTTTGCCATGCTCTTAGTATATCTTCCGGTAAGCATGACTCAGCCAAAGGATGAAGTAGAGCAGCGCTTTTATCCGTTGTTACGCCAAGTGTCTCTAATGCCCTAATCTGAGACTCCAAATGGTCATACAGCGTACATAAATTAACAGTCGAACTTTGCGAAGCGTTTTGTAAAACCAATTTTAAAAGCTCGCGGACATAGAATTCTATAAGTAAATCAGTTCGACCAAAACGCGATTTTAAAGATTCAACAGCTTTGGCGTAGTTGGCGCCGGTGGGTGGAAAACTTTCCACTACCTCCCGAGCGCGTGAGCCGCTAACGGTTGCTTGCACTAAATACTGAAATTTATTTTCTGGTGCTATATCAACATCATTATGAACATGTTCGAACTGGCTCCAAAAAGGTAACCAGTCCTTTAAATCTCCCGAAAAATGGCGTAATTCTAACTTAGGTAAGTGAAATTTCTTTTTTACACTACCTGACTCTGGCGTTTGATCATCTAGAGTATGTAAAACTGTCCGGGAGTTTAATCTCGCCAAATCTAACTCATGTTGTCTTTGTCGTTCTCTTTCTTCTTCTTGGCGCTTTCTCTCTTCTTCTTGGCTCTTTCTCTCTTCTTCTTGGCGCTTTATCTGCCTTTCAGAAACAGTTGTAGCTAGTATGGTTGAAACAAAGTCCGGATCATTTTTATATTCTTTACTGTTTAAAATTACATCTTTCAGTGTAGATATGGTAACCTTCAACGGTAAGTCCTCATTGATCTCTTGACACAAATAAATTAGGTCTTCTTTCTTGAAGCCTTTAACAGATGTAAACATATTGACACTTAATAATCCTGTCACCGGACGCCAGATTTCGTAAAAATAAAAAATCAAAAGTTTCTTTTATTGAAAATTAATACTCCGAACTATTAATACTGCCAAATCTCATTTATTTCACAAATTAACATGCCAACTAGAGTCCAAGACTCACCTAGTTATAAACAATTTTTTCATGGAATACTGTTAATTAAACAAAACAGAACGAGCACTTCCTTGTTGCCACAGCGTACAAAATAATATACTTTTGCAATATCGTTCAGTTCACGGTGACAAAAAATTAAACAATGATAAATAAATTCACGTGAACAAAATAATAAATTTAAATAATTGTTTTGCTTTTAACATAATAAACTGAAATTTATAAAGTGGATCTCACAGAGATATTAAGCATTTTTCAATCATTGTCTTTATTACTAATTTTGCATGCATTATTAAAATACTCTAACCACGCTTCTATTCTCATTCCATTTTCGGGGTCAAATGCAATTAAAAAGGGTTCACTGGGAATTTTTTTGATTCGTATTACTATTTACAGCTAAATTGGGTTGATTATTAGTTTCCATTTTAAAGCCCGATCTAAGAATCATATAAAAATTAAAATTTTAAATAATTCTTAAAAATTTTGAAGTACAAAATAAAAATACCAAAAATATAAAATTAAAAATCAACACAAATCAAAAATTTGCAGTTACTAATAATCAATGTTCAAAATCAAGTATGAAAAAATTTCAACACAAATCAAAATTTTGCAATTACTAATATTAGTCATAATCAATATTCAAATATCAAACATGAAAAAAAATTTAAATTTCTTACTTAAATAAATATTGTTTTATCAAACTTAAAACAAGCATTTCAATGCAATTAAAAATATGCCAAATCAATAATACTTAAAATAAATTTAAAGTGAAATAAAACAACAGAAAATATGCATTATTAATTATCTTAAAATTTGAAAAAGAAACAGATCGATTATGGCCATTTTTTGTACACCAAATTTGAGATTTTTGCACTGTGAAGAATTTGACGAATGGAAAATTTTTCACATCTTACGATTTTCTTTTCTTTTTTACAAAGCTGAAGCACAGAAGTAACGGGAATTTCCCCGTACTTGTTATCAGCCAAAAAGGGGAATACTCTTTCGAGGACTCGATTCGTTCACATTTCTTTTGTAGAATTTTCACTTCAGGGCGTGGCTTCTTTCCCGCACAGGAAACTGTCCTGCCGGCTTCTGTAATACGACGATGTTGTAATGATGGATTTTTTGAATGGAACTTGCAGTGGCATTCTTGTGGTTAATTAAACTTTTAATTTCACAACTTGAACAAATAAAACAAAGGACGATACACACAAATACTAGCTGCAACACACTACATGATGACAAGAAGAGAAGAAGCGCACGTACTAAACTAAAATTAGAATTGTCGAGCCTCAGCGCTTTTACTCAGTATGAGAAGAAAAGTAAAACCATGTAGAATGAATAAAAAATCAACAACCCCGCCGTAGGTGGGGGGAAATGACGGAAGGGATCCCAAGCGACACACCTTTAGTGGTGCTGGGCGTGCAAATGGAGGAAGAAGTCAGGAAGGGAAACGATCGCCAAACAAAAGAGAAGGCAATCAATCATGAGCGGGGGAGCAGTGACAGTTCACTACGAGTCAGTTTCGGCGCCGTAGAGCATTTGATGTTGTAGATGTATAAAATTAGTGTTTTATGTAGTAATTAAGGAGGTTTAAGGGGCAAGGCCCACTTTGTGGTGGCATATGCATATTTTAATTTAGGATGTGGATACGTAAATAATGTTTGTGCCTTTATAATGGGGTTATCGTGATTTTCAATAGATCTAAAAACATTCCTGGCTAACTTAGTGATGAAACTAGATATCGGCTCCATGTGTAAATCGTTGTGTATCACATCGTTTCTAACGTACCAAGGTGCGTTAGTCATGATGCGAAGTATTTTATTTTGAACAATTTGAATTTTTTTCATGTGGGTGGCGGCTGCAGCTCCCCAAACAGGGGCGGCATAAGTAATCCCTGGGCGCAAAATTTGCCTGTAAAGTATAACTCTATTTCTTAGGGAGAGAGGAGACTTTCTCCCAACAAGGGAGACAGCTAAATGAATTCTTTCCCAGAACTTTTCTGCGAGATAGTCGATGTGTTTTCTGAAAGTTAGTTTGCTATCTAAGTGTAAGCCCAGGTACTTGACCACCGGATGTTGTCATCAAAGAGTGTGAGTTGGAAGGGAGGGTCGATGACCCCCCACTTCCGGAAGAATATTGCTTGAGATTTGTCAACATTAATTGCAATTCTCCAGTCTGTAAGCCTATTTTCTAAAGTATCTAGGAATCTCTGTATAGCTTTTAAAGAGTATTTGAACTGAGAACCCTGTGCTAACACCGCGGAGTCATCCGCGAACAGGCAGGTACTAACTGTGGGGTGGTGTGGAAAGTCGTGAGTGTAGATGTTGTATAAACACGGTGAAAGGGTACTACCCTGGGGCGTGCCGCTTTGGCAAGCACCGAAATTTAAGTATACATTATTTACACGAACGGTTCTATTTTGTAAATAATTATGTATAATTTTAATTAAATACCCAGGGAAGTTGAGTTTAATTAACTTGTATGTGAGGTCATCATGCCACATCTTATCGAATGCCCTCTTGACAACAAGAAAGACACCGACAGTGTATAATCTGCTAGCGAATCCTTCATTAATAATATTTGTAACACGTATCAATTGGTGTAGCGTGGAATGGCCCTCCCGGAATCCATGTTGTTCCGGGGAATGCAATCTATGGCTTTGCAGTGCGTTTGTATTCTCGTTAAAATTATTCGTTCGAAAATCTTAGCAGTGGCGTTTAATAAACTAATTGGTCTGTAGCCTTGTGGAAACGTGTTGTTTTGCCCTTGTTTCTGCAGCATGACTACATTTGCTTGCTTCCACGGTGTAGGAAAGTGATTTTTAATGAGGCATTGATTGTAAATCTTAGTTAAATGTGTAACAGCATTTAAAGTTAAGTATTTAAGAGCAATATTGGGAATTTGATCTCGACCAGCAGCTTTTCTATTCTTCAGTTTCTTAATAATGCCTCGTACTTCAAAAGGAGAAGTGAGTGGAGGTGATGTGTCTGTTGTGAAGTTGTCGAAATAGTTAAAAACTAAGTTTTCGACTTCTTCTATCTTGTCATCACTGTAGGGTTCTGCATTTTCCTGAAAAGTGACTTCAAGTGTCTCTTTGAAAGCCTCCGTTTTATCGAAATCTGAATAAACCAGCCCACTCGAACCATGGAGGGGTGGAATGGCTGTAGGTTTTTTAGTGATCTTTTTATGCAATTGATAGAGTGAATTATCCTGAGGATTTAAAGTAGATAAGAAATTTTTCCAGGTCCTGTTTTTATGTTGGTCGATTTCTATCCTGATCTGTCTAATGAGAGCATTTACTTCACGTTTGTATGGTAGGTATCTGGTTTGATTCCAGCGTTTCCTAAATCTGTTTTTAGCCCTAATGAGCTCTAGAAGCGCGCGTAACCGTGTGTTCAGAGCTTTTATAGTGGCGGTGAAGGTCGTATGACTCTTTTATAACAGGAGTCGTGATTGGCTGCAAATGCGCTGGAGCAATTAGATTAAGATTATGCGGTCGTACAATTAGATTAATACAGTAAAGATTATAACAGTCTTAGGCGAAAGAACTAGAAAATAATTTCACGGGGTACAGTTAAGGAGAATTAGAAGAAGTCATTACATATATATATATAAAAATAAGTTATTGAAGAAAACATGTTTCAAAAATCTCATATTCTTGTTAATTTTTGTAATGTTTTTATGTATGCGTATAATTTCCAGAATAAATATTTCAACAATATGATTTTGGTTTGTTTTATTTTTCTTGTTAACAGTGAATAATTGAAAAAAGGTATTGAAAATAAAATTCTGTACAGCAAGTAAAATTGCTAAATTATGATTCTATTGGTCCTTATGATGTTATTTTTTCTTCTGAATGGGTGCTGAAAACTTCTCTGAAAGCTCTTTCCAGTAGGTTAAAAACTAAATGTGTTTTGTTAATGCAAAAATGTACTGTTTTAGTTGTTTTAACATTCTTCTTAAGGACTAACATTTTTAAGTATTTTAATTTAAAAAAACATTAACTTAAAAACTATTATATTTGTTTTCTTTGGTGATAGGAAAGTGTAAAATCAGTTGATTTAACAAAAAACAAGCTTAATTTGTAATATAGCAATACATTTTCTTTACTTCCATGTGGATAGATGTTTCTATTTAAACAAAACAATTGATATAAAGAGTACTTACACACCTGGGCCTAATGATTGTTAGTTTAGTCAAAAGGTTTTTTTCTTCAGGTTACATAATATGTAAAAAAGCTATTTCTTTCTCGCATTGTTTTGAAATTTTTACTTAGAAAAATCTGTTATTTATCATAATGTTTCCTAGATATTTCTCTAATAACTTATTATTGAAGGGCTGAATTTTTTAAAATAAAAGTTAATTTTCTGCTTGTATATGATTTTAAGGAAACAATATGCTTCTAGAGAAACAAATATAAATAATGAATCAAATTGCTTCTGGAACTAGTTCAAAATGCATACACATTTGTTTAACTATTACATCGAATTTATTTTTGCAGTTTTCAAAGATTTATATTTGCGGTAAAAGTGATTAAATAATAGTTGCATTTGTGATTAAATAATAGTTGCATTTTTTTTCTTTCGAAAAGTAATATTTTTGTTGATACTTGCGTATTGTCACCACCGTATTGGCAACATTATATAAAACGAAGTACATGGTTGCTAATTCAGCGCGTAGGACACATGCGAAATCGTTACTGCCAATTTGGCGAGTTATCTTTAACTTAGGCACTTTCGCGATAATATGCGAGTACCTTTTTGTTACACACAATAAAATGTAAAATGAATTTTGATTTCGAAGTTAAGTGTAAAAATTTCATGAAATGAAAATAAAATAATACGTAAGATGTAGAAAGTGAAAATTTACAACTCAGGTATCACATTTTTAAATCCCTTAAGATTTGGGTTAATAAATATTTTTCTGTTAAAAACTCATATTAGATACAACAGTACCGAAAATAAATGCTATACGTACTCATTTTATTGTTTTAAACTCATATTTGATACATTAACAGATTCAAATATGAGTGCATTATATACTCATATCGATCTTTCATTCTCAAAAATTTGATCCGTTAACAGGTTCAAAAATGAGAATGTACTTGTGTCTCAATATGAGAATATGCGATTCTCAAATTTGAGTACGCGTGCATCGGAGCTATTTTGAGAATGTGAAATACTCAAAAGTGAGCTGTTTGCTCTCAGTTTTGAAAAATCGTTTCTCGCAGTGTGGGATATACTCATATTCGGCACCAGTTAGGATTTGGGCCCCCTGCAATGCGGGGGTGTGCATTACGCCACTGCTCCTATCTGCCGACTAAGAGTTACGCAATTCGCTCCCAGTGCCACCATTTTTCACATAGGTGAGTGTATGTGGTACATTTTGGGAAAAAAGGGGCACAAGTAAGCAAATTTTTCTCTGTTACTGCATTCCAAAGCCTTCGAACAGCTTTACTGATTGTAGAGCAAAGAAAAGAATCATACTTCGGAAGGATGGATTTATTCGTCCGGGCACATAACGCATGGTTGGGAGAGACGAATGTATACGACGGTGGCACTTAACCTTTGAAGGGCAGTGGTTTCAAAAGTAACCACCATAAAAAGATTTTTTTTTTTAAAAATTAAAACTATCGAGATTTTAACAATATTTTTTGTAGAAGATCGATTTTTAGTTCTCTCTGGCATCAATAGATGGCAAAACAAAACCTAATGACCAGAATTAATGCAATTTAGTTGAAAAAGGTTTTTTGATTGGTTTTTCTATAAAAACCACTGTTCTTCAAAGAGTTATAGGGTTAAGGTATCCGACTTTTTTTAAAAAAAAAATGGAGATATGGGAATTTTTTGTTGTTTTTAGATTTGTTTAGTACTATTTAAGAAAAATATGCATAAATTAAGAAGATAAAAAGAAATTATTACTAAAATGTGAAAATTGTGTAAAAATTTACAAAAAATAACATAAACAAGGCCCATTTGTGTACCAAAAGTTTATAAACAAATTTTCAATTTTTCAGTTCTGATATGTTGCTATGTTATTCATTTTTGAAATGACCTTCAGGATAAGAGAGATATTTCAATTTTTACAAAACTAGAGCGTTTTACTAAGTTATTATATGAAATTGCTTAAGATAACAGTGATTATATTCACATAAGGGACTGTAAATTTGTAATAAAACAGTGGTTGATAAATCTGACGGTTAAACGCTTTTATTATTATAATGAACATACACAAAAAATTCAATAAATTATTTTCAAAACTTTTTCAGCAATCAATGTCCCCATTTGAGCATTTAAAAAAAAACACATTTTGAGTAAAAGTATGACATTTTACTTAAAGTAATGGCATCTGCTTTTACTAAACACTTGTAGTTTTTGTTCTAGTGAACGGAAATAATAAAATTGGTATTCTTATAAAGCAAATAAGATGGCATATAAAGTAAAATCATAAAAAATTGTCAATTTTGGTAAAATTGACAATATCAGGGTAATCGGATACCTTAATTACATTCCATACTTTTATTATACACACACACACTATTTCTTGTACATTCCAAATTTCTTCATAAGTAAGGTGAGCGTAATATGCCAGAATATGCGGTGTATTAAAAATTATAAGTATAGATTGTTATGTATGTTTTAAAAGTCAAAAAATTAGTTGCACTTCTTTAGAAAACAAAACTGGATCGAATTTTACAATACCTTTATTTGTATCCTGAGATTTAATACAAAATCTTTTGGACGAAATTATTTGCTATTCAGAGTCAAGCACAGCCAGCACCGATCCTAGGGTGGTGGCTGTCCACATGCAAAAACCTAATGTGCCACCCCTCTTGAAAAATTTTCTATATTTTGACTAATAATTAAATCACATTATAAACTTATCTACTGTATAACAATAAAAAGTAAAATATTAATATAAAAATGCAAATAGACTCCAAAACCCTTCTTTACTTTATTTTGCTTTTCTAAATTGAAAACTTTAATTTCTCCAAATGCATATTGAGTTTAAATACTCTTATGCTTTAAGTAAGATTAACCATATTAGATATTTTAGTAAAGCAACCGTTGCAAAAATCATTTTTGAGACGCTTTATTAAACATCGATCCACAGTGTGCCACCGTGTCGCTGACAAGCAAAAAAAAACAAAAAAAAAAAAAAAAACCTATTCTATTTTGGTATACAAATTTCTCTCTTTTGAACTTAGCTCTAACTTTACCTAACACTTTTTCAAAAGTTAGCCCATTTGTTTTGTTCTGCATGACCGTGCTTAAGCATGTTGCACCATTTCATAATAGTTTGATGTGATGTTTCATTTCATCACACACTTAGGCATTTATTGTTGACCTTGACAAGTGTTTGTTGAGTTACCATCCTGCGATAGTCACAGCTATGTTGTGCATGCACATTGACGAATGGGACAAAAGGAATCCATATTCGGGCAATCGTTAAGCGTTTTTATTCTGTCCTTTGTTGGTTGCTACTTACGGGGAAAGGGGACGTGCGTAACTTTCAGAAATGTTACTCAACTTCATCACTCAGTTTCCAGCATATCAATCTATCCATCTGGGCCTGTTTTATGGAGCTCTGTCCATACACATGCAAACTTTTGTTTTATACAAAAAAAAAAGTTGCAGGTAAAGAAAAACATAAAAATTTGTATTGTGAATTTAAAAATAAATAAGTTTTAAATGGTAAAGCAAGCATTCTTTTTTTTTTTTAATAATCTTACTCAGATGTAATTATTCCATTCT
>BMAO01018135.1:0-21897 GCA_019973975.1 Trichonephila clavata | reverse complement strand
TAAAATCATTAAATTGCTTTAAAGCTGTATTTTTGAAGAAAATTTAACCTTCCATTTCATTCTTTTATCAAGACAGAAGTTATATACAATGATAAATAGCTTTCATAAGTAAGCATAACAATAACAAAATGTAATTATTATATATATTACATGCACATTGTATTAATACAACATCATAGAATTTCCATTCGAATCTTTTCAGATGTTAATGTTTTGTATCTTACGCTTTTAAAGTCTGTAACTTTTCTTACAATGTTCCCCTTACAGAGTCTGTTAGTAATTCTGCTCGAAATAAACTTCTGCTCCTCAATACACCGATGTGAGAAGCAAAAAAGAGTCACCACCTTGAAATCCCAAGCTATAGGAACAGCAAGATCGGACGCAATCGAAATTTATTGATTTTTGCAACTCCTGCTCCAAACTTTAGCAATATTGAGTTACTGCATAGTATAAGATTTCGGGTCAAAAATATAAAAAAAAATACACATAAGTATGTACACTTTGTATTTCCCCAGCTATTTGCAGAAACCTTCAGATCGTTCTTTCGCCTGTGGAGCTCGAAGTGAGTTTCGAATTTAAACTCATTTTTCTGGCTTCGAAGTGGTTTGTTAGATTTCGTTTTGGAGGCGATATAAGTAATGGAACTCTTGGATTCTGGTAGAAGGCTTTATTGTTCAGGGGTTGATATATTATTTCTTTTATATTTGTTTAAAGAATCCTTTCCAGTTTATGTTTGTTTTGTTATAAATACATTAAAACGAATAGCAGTTTTCCATTTGATTTTAAAACAATTAGAAGAATTTCATGTATAATTTTGTTTAGTGATATTGTTTTTAAACCAGAGTATTTTAAATTAAAATCTTGGAAGTTTAAAAGGAAATAGAAGAGAAATTGGATAAATTTCAAAATATATTAACGGAAAAATATAATGAATTATAAGCAATATATTTTCAAAAAGACTTAAATATCTAAATCCATATCCAAATATCAGCAATTTAATTGAATTTCAACACTTTAGAAAAGTATTGTAATCTCATAGAATTGCACTTTGCATTAGGTACTCTCAAACGTAAGTTCAATAAACGTTAGAAGGATTTATGTCTGAGATTTTAGTTATTTTTTAAAAAAAATGCTAAATTTTAATATTTAAAAATTTTATGTTTTCCAGGTTAAAACTAGAGAAATAATTATTAAAAATAAACAAGGGAGCATATTTCCAAATGCATATTAATTTTTTTTTGCAATAACCTAAGGAACATAAATTACTTACAACGACTACAAAATTTTAAAAACTAGGCATTTTATAAGAGTTTGAAGAACCTCTTATAAGCCTTTTTTTTTAAAAAAAATTGTAAAATTATAGCTGGTCAAACTGACTTTTTGATTTCAGATTCATCTTAATAATATAATATGAATATAAAATGTAATTACGTTTGTTGTTACTGTTTCCAATAAAAATATTTTGAAACAGGGTACTACTGTGTAGCCTTAGAATTAAACTTTAACATGTTAATACATGTTGCCACTTACCTGCATTTCCAAATGAATGCTTATTATCTAATATCAACAATTATATCATACATATATCTTTCTTCTTCTCAATAGCTTCAAGTTTACGTGATATACATTTTTGCATTTAATAGAATCAGTTTCGCATTATTAGTCAATCCAATTTATTGTTTAATTCTAGCCAAGGAAATACAGTAAGAGTAGCATTTATTTATTGCTTTGGAAATTAGATTGAAAAATTATTCCAAACTTATGGTAAGATTTAATTGGCTAAATTCTTAAATGTGTAAAATATAAAAACACGAAACGCATTTTTTAGGGGGTATGTATTTATTGCATACACTTAACACAAATATTTACAAAACGAAGGAGATATACATATATAAATATGTACGTAAAAATATATAAAAAAACAACCTTACAAAAACAAAAAATACATAAAATAAAAAATATACAAAAAAATACAAATATAAAAAAATACTAAATATAAAATATATGCAACACAAAAATTAAAAAAAGAAACACAAAATGATACAATTATATTGTAAATTATATAAATAAAAAAAGACAGTTAAAATACTTTGATTCAAAAGTATACAAATTATTTACAAGCATTTTTAAAGCATTAAGCATTTTTACACTCATAAGTATTTGAATTTTACAATTTATTCTTTGTGTCTTAAGGATTATTTGAGATTTACAATTTATTCTTTGTGTCTTAAGGATTATTTGAGATTTACAATTTATTCTTTGTGTTTTTTAAGGAAAATTTGAAATTTACAACTTATTTTTTGTGGTTTAAGAAGTATTTTTGCTTTACAAATCCTACTTGTATGGTGCGCTTACTGGGCTTTGGAGACAAATTTACTCTTGCATTTGATTATTGGATGTTTCTTTTTTTTAGCTACACACAGGACTTCGAATTTCAACATGAATGAATTCTGTTCTGGAATTTTGATGCACAGGAAATTGGTAATTGATTTTCTTTTTGTTTCTGTATGTGTTCTGTTAATCTTGTGGTAAAAACTTTTTCGTCTACTTTTGCTGTAAATTTTGACAAAACCAGGAAGCATATTTTGAATATGTGGATACAATTTGAATATATTTAACTTTCTATTTTCTTGCAATATATAGTCTAATTTGAACTCCCTGGTGGTTTCTTTCATATTCTTAGCAATTCCTGTTGGATCATGATCTGTATTAATATATCTAAATTGGCCGAATGTTTCCCTTGCTTCTTGAATTTTAGTCCTGTGTGCGGCGGCCTGTTGCTTCTGGATCTTGGTCTCCCGATAAAGTTCGTGATCTTGGATATTATTTTGGAATCCATCAAGCAGTAAGAGAATAGGCGGCAAGCACACAATATCCCAGTAACTGAAAAATAAAAATCAGATGGAACCACACACCTTAACAAGCTTGATCATTTTGTCCAAAGTTTCTTGGTTCATTTTGGGAGGGGGAACATTTTAGAAAATTCAGAAGTGTATTGAAAATAATTTTGAAAAAAAATATTAATTTTAACCAGAACCATATTTTAACGTTAATTGAACAAATATTTAAAGAAAAAATTTCGAATATTATCGTAGATGAAACAATGAAAATTTAATTAAATCGAATATAGCCGTTGATTGAAAAAATGGAATTTAAAGATAAAATTGAGTATTGGCGTTGGTCGAAAAGCCGAAGTTTGAAAGAATAAATTGAATTACAATATGAATTGTGGGAAGGGACAAAAAACCAAGCGTACAACCCAAATGTAATTTACATTCTGAACTTTCACATTTGTTGAAAGAGAAACAATGCTCACACAGTTTTAAACAATACTCAGGAACAGTAGTAGCTGTATTTGAAAGATTTGACTATTAATTGATTATTAAAATTATTTGTTGTATTGGTAACAACGAAATTATATTATATTTTTTTGCTACCAAACCTTGAACTCGTTTTCTCAAATAAGTTGTGATACTTCGAAATCCATCTACATGCCAATAATTCCTATAAGATACATATAGTTATATATATATACCATGGATTTATATGTGGCAATATACATAATGTCATTGTTTTTTATTTTACTAATTAAACATTTGAGTTATAATAAATGGTACTTTAATGTATAATAATGAGAAGAGAATCCTGTGGTTTGTGAAACTTCTGATGGATCAAGAGTTCAATCAATGAAATTAAAATTACATAATGTCGAGCGTACATTCATTTATGCTGGTTTTTTCTTGACATTGAGTTTTTTGTAAATGTTAAATAAAAATAAGATTTTTTCAAACTAGGGGTCGGATACATGTTATTTATTTAATTATTAAGACACTATAAACCATTTTATAATACTTAGAACAAGAAGGTTCTTCTGAAAATTGGTTTTTCAAAAACTGGTCCTCTCAACCAAGTTGTATGCTCTAATATTAAGGAAGTAGAGCTCAGAATGAGAATGTCAATCTTACACTTTTATATTTGCAAAGAAAAACTACTAATATTTTGCTTTTATTATAAATGCTTACCTTTAAAAAACTCATTACAGAAATGCACAGTAAAATGATCACAAAAACATATCATGAGTGTTATAAATATTAGCCCGGGAGTGATCATGTGGTGCACAGATTCACGAAATCTTTAATACTGAGAAAACTGCCTATTTTTTACCAATGACCTTGTCAGTATCCTCCTATATGGCAGAAAATCTTCATGGGAACAAAATGTATTTGTCGCATATATTTTTTGTTCGTATGTACTATATATACACTATCTGGCCAAAAGTATCCGGACACCCAGTGGTATGGACTTAGAGCGTCCTGAATCACATATTAATATGATGTTGGTCCCCCTTTTGCAAGGATGACAGCCTGCACACGTTTGGGAAGACTTTTCACCAATTATTGATAGGTGACACAGGAAATGCTTCCGGCGTCCATCATAGCTGAAGTGAGTGCTTGCAGTGAGGATGGTCGATTTGGCTGACTACGTAATCTACGCTCTAATTCGTCACAAATGTGCTCTATGGGATTTAAATCGGGGCTCTGAGAAGGCCAGTACAGTTTTTGAACATCCATTTCGTCAAACCACGTCTGTGCAAGCCTCAAAGTGAGAATGGAGCAGTTATCATCCTGGAAGTGAAATGGGCCTTCCCAGAAATATTGCCATAGATTTGGGAGTGCAGCAATGTCCACAGAATGTCCACATACATGTCAGAGTTAATGTTTTCTATCACATGAACTAACGGACTCAGACCAAACCACGAGAAGCACCCCCACACCAGTGTGCTTGCACCACCAAACTTAACAGTCGGTACAATGCAGTTACTAAAGAAACGTTCGCCGGGCATCCACCAAACCCAAACGCGTCCAATCGACTGACAGACTGTAAAGCGAGATTCATCATTCCAAAGAACAGTTTTCCACATGTCCACAGTCCAATGACGGTGAGCTCTACACCATTGCAATCGATGCTTCGCATTCTGTGGAGTGATGTTTGGCTTGTGAGCGGCTGCACGACTATGGAATCCCAAGTTTTTTAACTCTCGACGGACAGTGCTGCTGCTGACACTAATTCCTGATGATTTTTGAAACTCCTGAGAAATTTCCACCAACGAGGACTTGCAATTTGGGTTTCACTACCCTTTTCAGAGTTCTGCGGCTGCGTCACTAAGTATTTTGGCCTACCGGTTCGTTTTTTTTTTGCCGTTCACTCTGCCTCGATATTTCCACTTCACAATTACATCACTCACAGTGGATTTAGTCTTCTGTAGAATGTCCGCAATCCCACGAACTGATTTCCCACAAAGGTGGCACCCCACTATACTGCCACGATCAAACTCGCTAAGCTCCTTTGACTTACTCATTGCCTCACAATCGCATAAATATGTTCTGACAAGCCACTACCAATACTTTTATAGCTTTCAATTACATATCAAATTGCGTCACTCGCCAGAACCACTTTTTAAGGGGTGTCTGGATACTTTTGGCCAGATAGTGTAGCATACGTTTTTACAATCCTAATGTATTTGGGGTGACTGAGTACACCATGCAGCCACTTTTGTTCCAAAATACTTTCAATTAATTCTCTACATTTTCACCTGTTAACGATTTGGGGTTTCGGCTGTTGTTTGTATGACTCATTATGATTTATAAATGTAAATGAACAGAATATAACTAATAAAAGAAAGATGGGCATCTGTGCAATCTCTGTTCGATAAATTTGAAACTGCTCAAACGAGAGTAGATCCTGTTGGAAAATTTGATATTAATAAAAGTAAATTAGAGAAAAGTGATGAACATGAAACGTTTGAGTTGAAAAGAAAGCTTTCAAATTCCACCTAAAAAAATCCATCAAGGAAGATATGAAGCTACAAGTGTTCACACTACCCCCTGTCCAAAACATACAAACGAGAAAAAGTTTTACATGCTATTTGTCGATCATCAAAGGACAATTAAACTAAAATAACTTAAATAAAATATAGCAATTTTGTCTTCAAATATTATTTCTTAGTAAGTGTCTGTGAAGTGTGTTTTTTATTAAGGCCACGCACATTTGAAACATTTTATTTCAGTTTGATTGGATTTTTTTTTCTCAAATTATCGAAAGAAATATTGAAAAGTCCTTATACTTTCTCTTAATTAAATTATTCACTTGAATTACTATTGTTTATGTACAGTAAAAATACTTACAAACATTCTTTTACGTATACAAATCGAGTGACTCTATAACCCCACGTTACCATTAACGTTAGTATTGTATGTGCGTCTGCTCCCGGGTTAATGTAAAAAAAAAATAAGCATTTAAATAAGAGAACAAGAGGAAAAAGAAATGTTAGCAAGTACGCAAATTCTGATTTGGTTAAATCATTTATGAAAGATTACTCGGTTCTCTAAAATCGAACAAACTATCGCATTTTATATTTATTCATATTTTTTGCGTTATTATCTTTTGATTGAAATATCATTTTCGTGTGCCTTAAAATTATAATTTGGTAAAACTTCAATTGTAAATTACAATTATGTATCTTTATTTCTTTTTAAAATATGTGCATGTAAAAATTTTAAATAAGGCATTTTATATTCATAATTCCAGTTCTTTTTTATCATATGTTTTTCATATTATGCGAAGCAAAAAAAAAATCAAAATTTCTGTCATGAAAGAAAAAAAATTCTTATCATTTTCCTTGTGACTTCTTGTGCAAATAATGCTCTTAAAAAGTGATAATTCATAGAAAAAATATAGGTGGATATAACATAAAAATGCAATTATTTTTAAGAAAAATGTACAGCTATCGTATTAAAATGATTTTTATAAGTTAATTTAAGCTTATATTGCATAATTAACTCTAATGCATTATAAACTATAAAATGTAATTTCTCAGTTTGTGGTTTCTCGATATATTAGGGTGCTGAAATTGGTACTTTTACAATTATTTACCTCCCCCCAATTTTATAATTTTATAATGCATAAAACAAAGTTAGAGATCCATTTTGCTGTGTAAACAGAATACTTTTTTTTTTAAAAAAAAGGATAAAATAGAGGAGATATAGGATTCTCCGTTGACTTTTAGCAGACACATCAACATTTTATTTTTTTCTCCAAAACTAATTAAGTTATTGTCAAACCAATCATTCTTTCTATATATCTATGTATTTAAAACATCCTAAAGAATATTATAAATATGTCAGTTTGAAAAAATTAATAAATACAAAAAAGTGACTAAAATTGTTTGAATAAATATGCAAAATATTATATCGTATTATTTTCTTGAATAGAAACGTTACAATGCTAAAATATTATTTTTAAACACATACATAAAAATATTTAATGAGCAATGTGTCCTCTTAAGATAGAAAACAGATTTATAAAAAATATATTTTACGATAGTTCTGATTTTTTCCCTTTCATTTTATATTAAATGACAATTCTGCTAAGTATGTGTATTTTACGAATTTAAACTAAAATTCAGTTTTAATTTTTTTTTTAAAAAAAGAGAGATTCTACAATAAAAAAAATAGTAAAATAAGAATATATTTCATTACTGGCGTTTTCTTTAAAATAAAAATGCAATATCGTCAGAATGAGTGACTGCAAAAATAAAGGCTTGGTTCATGTATAAAAGAATA
The DNA here is from genome assembly GCA_019973975.1 of Trichonephila clavata. Lineage (NCBI taxonomy): Eukaryota > Metazoa > Arthropoda > Arachnida > Araneae > Nephilidae > Trichonephila > Trichonephila clavata. The sequence continues at coordinate 14,275 of BMAO01018135.1, read as the reverse complement.
ATATTATTAGAAATCTCAAAAGAAGTATAAAAGTCAATGCAAAAGGCTAAGCGAAAAGTATTTGACCAAAAGAAATTGAAAAGGAATTATAAGCCATCAAAGTTGGACAGCCCATTAACAAAACTCAGATATAATGCTGCGAAAAAATTTGTTTTTCCTGGTAGGATATTTTTTATTCGAACTCTTTATCCGCTCTCCGCCAAGCTTTTGATGTCATATAGCATAAGGGAGTATAAAAAAGGTCTGGTATGAAGTGGCGAAGAAAAGTTTGAAGAATAAATATGTTAGGGGAAAAAGGTTTTGTAAACGAAAAGCCCAACCTTTGAATTGAGGCTGATAAAATATTTCTGGAAAGGTCAATGGTTGATGGTATATAGTAAAGCTGCATAATTTAAATAATAATATATGGTTGTGTGTTTATGGAATCCGAACACTCTCAGATGATTTTTTTTTTAAACAGAAAATTAAAACATTATACATTTATTCTTAAAGACTAATATCAGTAAATATTAATATTTAAACAGCAATATTTAAATTTAAATAATAAACCTAACCTGACAAATTTTAAAAGTTTAAGTGACTTACTACACATTTATGTAGCGAATGATCTAAATTTTTATTGTTTTATTAATATAAAAAATTCAGAGCAGGTAAAAATAATACTACAAGAAATATGACATATTTATGATGCTGTTGTTTAAGTAATAGGCCATGACTCTGTGCTTCTTTAAAATATAATTGAGACAAAAATTATATCCCTGGATTAGTTACTTTAATCCCAGGATTTTAGGATTGGAAGAGACTCTGATCCCGGGGCTGCAAACGCTAAATTTGATGGACGAAAATTTGCCTAAGTGTCAATTTAAATAATTTGTAAATGTGATATATTTTAAATATACTCTAAATATATATATATGTGTGTGTGTGTGTGTGTGCAAATATAAATCTGGTTTGTGTCCTAGAATAACATCACAGTCAAGCATTGTAATTGCTTCTCTCAGATAATTTTTCCTCTAACCCCTTAAAGAACGCCCATATATAAAAGCTGTTATTCTCTTGTACGTAAATATATAATCTTCCGCACTTTCTATGCTGTCATAATATTCATATTTTCGTAGTTGATAAGGAGTTGTTCATTTTTCTTGCCATAACTTTATTAATAAACTAGTTTCTCGAGGGGCAGGACATTTATTGAATCAATTTATTCAAAGAAAATATTATCTGGAAGATATTGCATAATTTTTACCTTAGTGCCAGTAGTGCACCATCAGAAAGTGTTTTAGTTTTATGTGTCCCTGAACCTTTATTAAACTTTTTAGAAGAGAGGCATTTTCCAAGACACTGTCAATTTTCTAAAATATGGAAAATATTACCAAGATTTATTTTGATAGAGTAATATAAAATGGTTTTTACCTTCTCGACATGCATTAGTTTTTTTTTAAAGATACATTTTATCTGGTTACTTAATAAATGATTGGATAATGCTCAGACTTTACACAAAGAAAGTACGATACATGAAGTTAAGTGCACCATGACCATAAAACAATAATAAACATACGTTTCCGCGAAAAAAATAAATCTGCTAAAAAATTGTTTTACCATGAACAACGAGGAGCAAAATGAAAAAAAAAATATCTTACAATTTAGAAATGTTAGCTACTTAAATATTACTTATTCAAGCATTACTTAAAAATATTTAAATAACTTTTGGGGCTATTTTTTAAAAAAAAAATTATTATTTATGTGCTATAACTTGTTTGTTTTCTACCATCTGTTCTGTTGCATTTAATGAATGTATATTCTAATAATGTTTTTTTTTGTTGCTATTTTCTTAGAAAAATTGTTGCACATAAACACACAAACATATATATATATATATATATGTCGTGGTATTTTTAGTGATGATCAAGACATTGTAGTTTAACCGTCTTTATTCCATGAGATCATTTTGTAATCTGTTTGTAAGAGAGAGAGAGACGGACACATGTTAAAACTCAAGAGTCTGCGCCTTCTTCAGAAGCCATATGTCTGTTCAAGTACATTCCTTATTGAAGGGTATATTTGAAATACTAGGTAATAAAAATTAATGGTAGGAGCGGCGAGATCTTTTAAAGACATGTGTAATCCATTCCCGAACTGGGTAATAAATTTAATACTTGAAGATGTAACTGAAAAATAAAAGTTTGAAGTGGACTAGGGAGTTAATTATTTTAGATCTAATTTAATTATCCTTTTATATATATATATATAAGCTCATAAGATTATACTTAAGCTCTTTACGAATATACCTTATTTATGATGGAAATAACCAACCTTATAATAAGATTGAGGAAATGAGGAAACAAACCCTCTCAGTCAGTCACTCATTATGAATCCTTAAGGGCTGCAGTCTTGAAATTTGGAAGGCATATTTCTTTTGTTGTGTAGAGATCCGCTAAGAACGAATTATGCAAAAAGTGACTCTCAAGTGGCGTTGCTGGGCGTTAGAGACAAAATATAACGTTTTAGAAATATTAGAACTTTAAAAAATAATGCTGACATCTGTCTTTCGTTGAGTAAGAACACACTAAGAGCGAATTTAGAGGAAATCGACTCCCAAGGAATTGTAACAGAGGGGTAAAGACCTATAGAATTTAAATTTGGCAGACGTGTATATTTTGCTGAGTAGATATGCGCTTAGAAAAGATTATGCGGAAATTGTCTTCCAGAGTGGAGAGAAAGATCATGTATTTAGATATCTGTTTTAAATAGTAATTCAAATTAAGAGGAAAACCTTGTAATTACCAGATTACTTCCAGCTTTTTAAAATAAATTTATATCACAAATGTTTTTGTTAAATCTTTCTTTCATTAGTTTTGTTTGTAATTCACGTACTTTTTTAAATTTTGAACTAGTAATTTGTTTTCTTATCTTTTTGTGTCCCGATTGTTATATCTTTCAATTTACAATGTAAATAACGAGTATACCTGATAGTTAAATTTGTTTTCTAACTATGTTGGCAACAAAAGCATCTTATGCAAATTCAAAGTTAAGAAAAATTAAGAAGATACTAAATCAGTAAGAAAAAAAAAGGAAAATTGCAAAACTTTTTGTTGATTATTTGAAAACGAGATTAAAATCAAAGTTAATATTAAACACGCACACACACAAACCTCTTGAAAAAAAATGCGCATTAAGTATTGAGGACAAAATTTTAAAAGGAATAGCATTACATTATAATTGAAAGGAAAATATAAACATTATAACAGTGATTTTCAAACAAAATAAATAATTTAAAATGTTAGAAATGTTTGTACACAACACTTATTTGTCGATAATACATTCATGAAAAGATTATGAATAGCTTATATGCTGTTTGTAAAAAAATGCAACATCACACACATGAAGGCAGTGGCGTAACGTACACCCCGCAACCCCCGCACTGCGGGGGGGGCCAAGGCTTCTAGGGGGCCCAAAGCCTGACTGACACCATTAACGTAGGTTTTCTCAAAATTCGCTTTACATTTCAAAAAATCGAATTTTTAAGTGATTTTCCAATTGGCGATCTAACGTCATTCATAATCAAAACTTAATACGCTCATTAGATATCTTTAATCCTACAGCTAAATCAAAAAACATTTTTTTTATTTGCTGTAATCCAGATGACGAGAGATACTTTTCTTTTTAAATCTAGATTACTAACAAATAAAATAAAAGTTAGACGGAGAATCAGATAAAATGCTAGGGAGATATAAAAATTCATCACTTATTACTACAGTATACATTACATTAACTGCAGGCAGAAGGGGAAAAAAAGATATAATTTACTTTTTAAGAAGCAGCAGAGTAAATTACTGGCGTCTTTAGTCCCCCCCCCTGTGTTTCAATTTCATTTAGCGAAGTCGTAAATAACGTACATCTGTTATGCCTTTTTCAAGTAAAAATGCATTACGATACTTGAAAAAGCATAGAGAGTATTTTAAATGCTTATTTGATGATAGATTCATGAGTATTCAGTCAAATGAAGCATAATGGAATGTATCAGTTTATTTCTTTTTTCATGAGATCATTTTTGCTTCATACAAAGAACTCTCCTTATTAAAAGTTGCAGTATTTACGCTAGAATATAATCGAACTTTAGGTGAAGCTTATCTCGGGATTCAGAAATGAAAACTGAGGTAAGTGATAGCTTTTTTTCTTTCATAAGAATTTTAAATTGAAAATTATTTCACAGTGTTCGTGTCTTTCTTAGTGTTCGTTTTTATTTAAGTTACCAGGTCATCTATCGTTAGATTTCCCGTTTGAATAAATATTATAAATACTCTATAATTTTATACATTATTTACTTCATTTACTCAGACTCCGGTTGATTTTGTATTTAGTTATAAGTTTAATATTAAATATTTTTACGTGATGTATAAAGGCACATTATGTTATGGTTTGGCAGTCCTTTGTATACACATATATATATATATATACACACACTTGCCAGAAAAGAATGTTCTTATGGACGAATGTATAAGATATGGCTTGGGGCCCAAGACCTGACCTTGCGGGGGGGGCCAATTATTTTCCGTTACGCCACTGCAAGAAGGAATCATCAAAATTAAATGATATGTAGAACGCGCAAATGAATTGTATTGGCACAAACAAATAAATACATTTTCAGAACAAAAAACAATATTAAGTGTCCGAAATTAGTATTTGGTGTAACCACTGCGCACCGCAATAAGTGCTGCTATACGACGTAGCATGATGTTAAACAGATGTTGAATGCCTTTTTGCGGAAGAGAATTTCATATTGTTTGTGCGCTCAAAAACACTTTGTCATTTGAAGCTATAGGGTGCGCATAACGAGCGAGATGCGGAACAACCAAATCCCACCCAGGTTCAATAGGGGACACATCCGGTGAATAAGAAAGCCAAAGAAGAAGTTGCATGTGTTGGTCTGAAAAGAAGTCTCGAACATTCCTTGCAATATGTAAGCGTGACATACCTGGTTGAAAGATAGCTTTAGGGATACCTTAATGGAAGAGTTTGACTTCAGTCTTTAGCACTTCACGGACCGTACCTGTTACTATTCAAATTACCCTTAATTCGCAGCAGATAAGTTTTTCCTTTATATGAAATAGCACCCCGGACTATATCCAGGTTTTCGGCTACTGTGACATTCAATAATAGACTCTGGAAGTCAGCTTCACCGATATAGCTTCTAATATGAATGCGGGCATCATGGATCCAAAAATTAAAGCGTGATTGGTCAGAAAAGACAACCTGTTACCAATCAGCATGCAAGGCTCTGTGTTCATGAGCCCCTTGTAGACGCAGCCTTCGATGGTTTGCCGAGAGGGAAATCATGGATAAAGGAATCCTTGCACGCAATCCACGGTGCAGCAGACGTCGAAGAATTGACGAAACCGACATTAAAACACTCGTAGCACTAGATCGATGTGCTGCCAAATGCCGGGAAGAAGCTGTACGGTCATTCACTGCCATGCGGATCAGGTGTCTATCAGCTCGGGCTGATGCCACTTTTCGCCGTTTACTCCCAGTTTTTCGAGTTGTCAGGTGCTCGTCAGTCCATTGCTTCCAAACCCTCATTACAGTAGAATTGTACCACTTTAGACAAGCAGTTATTACGTGACATGAAAATCCTACTTCACGAAGGCCGATGATTCTCTCCCTATCAAACTCCATAAGCTGTTGGTATATTTCACCCTACTTCGTTGTAGAAGCATACTTAGGTTCCCATGTTCGCCATTAACAAATAACCATTTCAGCATCAATTCAGAGGGCACTGCTCACACCACGCATGCCTGGTAGCTCTAAAACCTTAGAACCTTGCATAACATCCTATATTTGACATGTGATGCAAATGTCATTTTATTCGGATGATTCTTTCATAGTGTTGATTTTTCTACAAACAGCAGTTTATAATTAAAGACGATAATTAAATTTACTTTTTTGAAATTTAAATTTTATTTCCCCTTATCTATAATCTATTGCATATTGTATTCCTGATAAATCGCTTTTTTCTATGTTATAAATTTTTATACTTAGGCCCTTTTTTCAATGCATGTAAGGGTTTGAAAAAAAAGGTAGCAAGCCCATTCACAGAAAATTTTTATCCATAAAATAAAAAAACTGTGTATAATGTAGGAAGGAAAGGTTTTTATTACTTTTCTACATAATCACCATACTTATAGAGTCATTTGTTCTGCCGGTACGGCAAACCTTCTAAACCTATATCGTATATATCACGTTAAGATGGCTTGATCAATCTCAGCATTGTTTCTAAAATTCTGACATCTCCCAAGGGTTTCTTTATAGGTCTGGATATCACTTGATGCAATATCTAGACGGCAAGGAGGGTGGTCCGATACCTCCCACCAAAAACGTCCATCCTTAATCTCGAGCATCTGTTCTGTCTTTGTCATATTCCTTGCATCGAAACCATACTTGTCTTCGTGACAAAACACTTGTACCGTACATTTCTACAAAATGCCAATGAATTTCAGCTGGAGAACTTTTCTTTAAATGCAAAAAAAACAATATCACATTTCTTTCAATCATAGCCCATGTTTCCGCGTCAACGCAGCCATCTTCTAACTGAAGATTTAGTCATGTTACTGGAGAAGCAGCTCCATCTACCGGCACTGTTTGAATGCTATGTTCGTCTTCGTTATCTTCAGAGGGAGTTTTATTCATACGGCTAGCTTGCACGCTGGTATGAACTCTTGTCACCTTACTTTTTAAAAACCCCTAAGATTTTGAAGAACATAGCGAAAATAAGCATAATATTTATTTTTAAGCAATAACATAACTTGCATTATAATAGATGCCTTTTTAAGCCAAGAATATTTAATGTAGAAAACTGTTAAATATTTGTTGTTGTTTTTTCTATCAATTAATGCACATTAATTTAATTAATGTAAGTCATTTGAGTCGTAACATTGCAAAGCCCTAGTTGTATTCTTTTAATTTAAGAAGAGCATTCCTCTTAAATTAATTTAATTTTGATTTCTTCCAGAACACAACACATATATATTCTTTATAAATATTGCTTACAATGAAAAGTAATTTGAGAAATTATATTCAGTAAGAAAACTTATTTTGTTTCTTTTCTTAATCCGAAGTAAATGATATAATAATGCTCACAAAATTTTCTTGTTTAAAAGATTGTTATATAGCCTTTAATGAAAAAGTATTTTAATTCTAGATGATACAACTCAACTATTTAATTAAATAAATAAAATACATATTTTTGATGGATACCATTGACTTTATGTAATTTAAAAATTGTAATTAAATTATAACATAATCTGAAATTTAATATGTATCCGAACTGAAGATTTTTTTTTCATTTTGATTAAGAAATATACCATATTTTCCCATTTCGTACTTGCGATGTGTTATGAAACAAAACTAATACATATATGAACTTCAAAAATAGTTTAATGATTATTTCCTTACTCATATATGATAATTTCATAAACAAAGTAGTAGAAATATAATTAATAAGTAACAGTTTTGACTCAACAATAGTTATTATTTGTTTTTGCCTTCAACACTGAACAAAATTGGAAAAACACTTAACAAAATAGTAGAAAAGTGGATAATTAACTATTTCCTGTGCATTTTATCTAACAATCTAGATCAACTATGGTCTGTGGACCCCTAGCGCTTATCTATGGGGTCAACGGAGTCTCAAATGTAATGTTGAGTTTTCTCTTTTTTAGAGACTCTGAAAAGCAGTTGAAAGCTGTGTGTCATACGAAACTAGACGACTTAACAATACCCAATGAAACTACCCTAATAGAACTTGTATTTTGATCAAGAATATACGTCGGGGAGAGATCTCATAGAAATCGTGGGGCTCGCGCTCGCGACGTTACGCTGTTCCACAGCGATCGGAAGTTTAAGAACCTCTGATCTAGATGGAATGGAAATGAATTATTTATGAATCAGAGTAACAACGACAATCTAAAAATAGGCATGAATTTCGTATTGGGTTTGAAGGATGGACTTTAAGATATTAAGCCCACCATCGCGATTTTTTTATGTTATTCAATCATGGAAGTTCACAAGGTATATCATGTATGCAGTATTTAGATGCATGCAGAAATCCTTCTTTATACTCATCTTTCCTTTATTTTAAAGCTATAATTTTTATATCCGGTGTATAACGAGCACCAGTATATTTTAATCATTTTATATGTCAGAAGTGATCATCATACGCCGTATTATTCGGTATATCCTATGAAAACCTGTAAATAAACTTCATACATGATTTCGTATTTCTATCAGGGACTCTTACAGTGATAATTCCCTCAAATCCGAAAATGGCAAACCGATCCATGTTCGTAAAATCGAAGGGGAAAAAATGAGATTTCCCCAAATTTTGCATGAAGGGCTTCCTCTTGCTTTAAAATAGGAAACGTATCGAGAAAACACTCTTTACCTTAAACGCAGAAGAAAGCGTTTCAAATAGCAAGGAAAATATCCCTCTGAGATACAATACATCTCCAAGCAGGAGCATTCTTTAAAGGAGAATAGTTCTTTCCTATTTTATCGAAAAGAAATAAAAAATAAAGAAATGTTACTCTTTTCAATCCGAAGGTTTCACCAAAGAAAAAAAAAATCCACGATTTGTTGCGAACCTTAACGATGTGCGCAATGCAGGGTATAAAGAATCAGACAATGGTCATTGTATTGATTCGATTTATTCCACATTCCTCTGATTTTCACAAGGTTCCAGCAAGGGAAAGAAATTTTTGCTAACGATGTTGTTTGTACTGAATGTATAGCTTGTGAAATCAGCAGTCTTTTCGTTCTGTCTCTCTTTTATTTCGCGATTACTGTTGTATTTGTTCGTGGGAATAGTAATGCACAAGGTGTTTCCACTACGGTTCAAAACAGTTTAACGTTCCATAACTTTATCTTGAATAGTTTTGAAGATAGTGAATTCAGGAAAAATAACATTAAAATCCTGTTAATTTCTAATGGCTTTCTTCTACTCACATTGTAACCATGCCTGGGTCAAAACTTTAAAAGTTGATTTTCTCAAATTTTAAAGCACTCATTTCAACTCAAATATTCTATACACGTTTGTTTGGGATGGCAATAAGATAATTTAACTATAGTTAATAAAAATTAATTGATTAAAACTAGTTTTTTAAAGAATTACAGATACTTCCAGGTTGGCATCATTTTTGGCGCCCGAATTTGGCGACATGGGTCAAAACTGATGGATCGTTTTCTCTTATTCTAAGCATTCTAGTGAGCTGAAATTTTCTATACATGACAGGCTTAGATGGCCAGAATTAATTTATTATAATTTATAAAAAATCATCAAACTAATTATATTAAAAGTTACAGAAACAACCATATTGGTATCATTTTTGGTGATTTTTAAAGGCCTTTGTGGTAAATTAGTTCAAAGCTTTTAAACTCATAATTTTTTTACATTTTAAAGAACTCAATTGAACAGAGAACTTTTCTGTACACGATTGTTTCGGATCACAATGCGATAATTTAATTATAATTAATAAATATTAGTAGTCAAAACAATCATTTAAAGGATCACAGATAAAGCTATATTGGCATCATATCTGGTCCCCAAATTTGGCGACTTGGCGAAGATGTTGGTGACTTAGATGAAAAGTTTTGAAGCTTTTTCTCACATTTGAAGCACCCAATTGAGCTGACATTCTCTATAAACGATTGTTTTGGATGATAATACGATAATTTAAATGTCTCCATGTATAACATTATATGAAAAAAGATTTTTCGAGAAGATGTAATAAATATATTTATACATAGGATATAGCTAACAAAAGCTACTATATCTTTACAAAATAATGCAGCAAAACCACTATTTGTGCAAATTTACATTTAAGGTTATGGTTAGACTTTGCATGAACGTACAAAAATAGTTTAACAAGACAATGCATTGCAAATTATACCAAAATATAGAACTACGTAACACACATAAATTGCAGTTTTACAATCTGAGCAATGAGTAAGAACAATTAAACAATTTGTAGAATAAGGAGTTGATCCACTATTAGGGGAACAGGGAGAACCCCCTAGTAATTAATAAAAAAAATATACACTAAAGCTAATTATTTAAATGTTACATATAGAGCCATGTGTGGAATAATTTTTGGAGTAAACACTTGGCGACTTGGGGACCACCACGTTTTCCATTTGGGTCTAAAAGCTTTTTCTCCCGCTTTAATTCGCTCAATTGAACTGAAATTTTCTATACATGATTGTTTTGAATGACAAAGAGATAATTACATTATAATTAATAAAAATTAATTCATTAAAACTGATTATTTTAAAAAATAAATTTTACTCGTAATTCAAATTATTTACATTGTGAAACAGTTGAATATTGAGGCCAGCAAATTAAAGTATTTTCTCGCAAAATTTTAAGTTATCCGACTCTTTAAAAATCAAAGATTTCTTCAAAAAAATCGAAATTTATATTTAGTGTAGATTTGTAGCTTATTTAATATGTTTTTGAAAATTATTGCTATTTATTTCTCATGTGCTGCAGATTGGTGTTTTGCAGTTGCAGACCTAATACATTCCCCCGAAGCTGGTACCTCTTTTTAGTGCGGCAAACTTTAGGCGGATACAAATCGCCGCAGTTAAATTTGACGCCCAGTTTCCTTCACAGATTGAAGCACCTGAGCTCTAACGATGCGAACATGTTCTAGGATTTACTTTTGAGAACACCCAAACCAAATAGACACTCAAGGATTCTTTTACATGCCGTGTAATCACACGATATGGCTGCTGCCGATTTTCTGCATCATGAAAAACCACCGACTTGGGCTGAGGTTGAACCCAGCTTTAGGTGCAGAAGGCCAGAGACAAACCAACCACGAACCCAGTCGGCGCTTTCGAAAAATATTGTACTTTTAATTGTGATTCAATAAAAAAAAATTACACCTATTTTCGTTTGGGTAGTAAGCCCAAATCGAAGCCGGAAGTGTGAGATTTCTGTTGATTTTAACCAGCAAAGTACAATTTTTTTTTTATCATTTAAAATATCTTAACGAATTATTTTTATGTTTAGTAATTATTATTTCATTTATAAATGTTTTGACAGATATAATTTGCTTTCAAATAGGCAAAGGATAACTGACTGCAATGTTTGTTTTTATTTAAATAAGTTGCTACCTTTTTATCAAATACGTTCAAAATTAGACCTTTTAGATCTATTTTATTAGTACTTTTGTAAGAGTACTAGTTATTTTTTATTAAATTAAAGCTGTCACACCAAAAACAAGAGCTGTGAGGCCAAAAAAATAAGAGATTTCCAGAGAACAGAATTTGTTGGAGAAATTTGAAAGAAAAATCAACAGATCTTCCAAGTTCAGCTATAAATTCTGTTAAAAAGACTTATATGTACCTGTAGCGATTTAGTCTGTATGAGCCAGTAACGACATCCGCCCCATGGTGATTATTTTGGTGTAGTGGTTAAGTTACTCGGTTTCGGATCCAAAGGTCCCGGGTTCTGTCCTCCGGATAAGCGCGCCGCTTCATTTGGTGAACCTAGTTTAACTAAGAAAATCGAAACTTATACTGTTGTGTCGTGGCGCATCTACCCTAAAAAAAAGAGAGCAACCAAGAAAAAAAATCGCCAGATTAACCTGACGCAATTTATCCAACACATAAAAAAAAACTGACCCACTCCCATTAACAACTATATCGTTCGTTCGCCTAATTAACTCACTGGTAGGGGAGTGGTAGTGATTTAATCTATATAAGCCAGTAACAACCTCCGCACCATGTTGATCATTTTGGTATAGTGGTTAAGTTACTCGGTTTAGGATCCAAAGGTCCCAGGTTCTGTCCTCTAGATAAGCGCACCACTCCAGACATCTAAGATCAAAATCTCTTAAGAAAATGTATTTTTGGAAAACTCAGAACTGCAATGAAAGTTTTAACAATGCCGTGCGGAGTGTAATCCGAAAAGAGCTTTCTTGAGCTACAAACACTCTACTTAGGGATTTATATTGCAATAATACTTTTAATTTCTGGGTTTGCAGGTCTTTTAAATCTACTTGAGAAGTTATGAATAGAATTAGGGCTGAAATGAAGGATATTTTTGATACCTTGACAAAATACGAGAATTGTTGATTCAAAGAGGCATTCTAAATTAGGTAAGAAACAGCCTCGTAAGAAAAGTAAGACCTTCAAAAATGTAAAAGTTTGAAATACGAGGTTCAGGATAGCACCCCGTGCAAACCCTTAGAGAGTTTTACCTTCTCTAAATCTTTAAAAAGTCTTATTGTAAATATAAACTTTATTTTGTATTTTCTGAAGAATGTTATTTTTGTACACATTGGTTAACGGTAACAATGATATCTCTAAAAGTAATTGAAATACACTTGAGAAATCTTTTGAGTTAGTTTTTTGTATTATAATACATGTAAAAAGCTAAGAATAATTTTTCAATTCAGTTATTTTTAATGCTATATGAAAAAAGTTTTTTTTAAAAGAATATTCTGGGTGTTTTCATGGCGCACTTATATTTCATAAACTTATTGTAAACTTTGAGTTTTTTTAGTAGACAGCAAAGTTAAACATTGATGAATTGTATTCCTGCAAAAATTTTATTTGTGTTTGTAATAAATGTTTTTAGGGTTATTAGCAAATGAGCAAATTTATATATTATTTTGGTTGATATTTATCAATATTTTGAAAAATAATTTTTAAAAAAATTGTGTATTGCTGCATTTTTATTTATTTGTAGCATACTCATTTGAAAAATAACAATGAAATAATTATTTAAGTTATATTTTAGAAAGTGGTCTCCGAACACAGTAGGGTATCTTAAGAATTTTATAAAATACGTTACACTCAAAACTTTGCTATTTTGAGCTGATGTTTATTGATGCTATGATTTAATAAACATCAAGTAATAAAATAAATTATTAAAATTAATTATTGAATAAATTCAATTTGACTCAACGTTCCCTTTCGCTCTTATAATTTAAAGTATAAAAATTATGTTTTGCAAAGTGTAAAGTTTGAATGAAAACCCATCTTTGAAAAACTCATCTTTTCTTAAGTTTTACTGACATTTAAAATTGAAAAATTTTGACAGAATATTGAATTAAAAGTTATTATTGCAAGATTTTTGATTTCCATACTTATCTTAAGTCATCTTATATTTATCATTTAACTGTTTGTTAATGTTTCTCAGCAATTAATAATATGTTTTTGTATTGTTAAAAGAAAGTTTATGTAGGAAAATTTGAAGAATTACAGTACAGTGAGAGGTAAAATTAAAAATAAGGGTTTTGATATATCGTCGGCCTGATTATCCGAATGCGTAACTCCTTTTGTTTGTAAATTTGATGTAGGACTGATATGCGTTATGTTGTTTATGTTTGTCAATATGGCGATAGCATTACAAAAGGGTTACCTTGATATTTTCATTGTGTGGTAATATGATTGACAAGGGGAACAACGTACATTAGAGTTAATTTTTATTGTGTTTTTTTCCAGGCAACCCTATTAATTTTAGACGGTTTTAATTCGATTTCCTTAAAAATTTAACCATTATTATTATATAATAATTGTTTTTAATATTATTTATTTATAATAATTGTTTTTTGCCCTTTTTTTTATAAATATTACAAAAATTATTTATTTATAATCATTACAAATATTATTTATTTATAATTATTACAAATATTATTTATATATAATTATTACAAATATTATTTATTTATAATTATATTCTACGAGGATTATTATGTATAATAAGAATATATAATTATTTTACAGTACAAGTTTTTAAATATTATCATAAAAATAATTTTATATTAAATTAAGTTATATAATAATAATACTATAATATATAATAATATCATCATTATATATAATTTTTATAATGTTATATCGGTATTCATTACTGAGTGTTATTGGTTATCTCTAATCTATTCCTATATACTTCATTTGGAATATATTTCAAAACAATTCTTTACAATTATTTTCCTGACGATTTGTTAGGGCTAGGCCGCCATCTTGATTCCATGTAATTGGCCAACAACCACTGTTTGCACGATAAAGGAATTGAGCAAAAAGCTTGGCGCTTAGCACTCTTATATCAAGTTAATTTATTGTGGAGTCACGCATTCCATTAATTATGCCGACGATATACTTTTCAAAAGTAATTACTATATTATTGTTTACGTATAGAATCTGTATGGTGTTTTTTAAGTATTGTTTCATTCACAATGCAATCACAACTATTTTTAAAAAATGAATT
>BMAO01018134.1:0-96630 GCA_019973975.1 Trichonephila clavata | reverse complement strand
AAATATTTTCGTTTTAATTTGAAAAATATTTTTAAAAAATTTTAAAATACCAAAAAAAGTTAATTATACAGCAGAACATGTTGCCTGTCTAGAAATCAGTATTTATAGAGAGAAAAACTGCTATTCACAACTGCTTTTCACAAATGCTCATTTTTGACTGAAATCTCTTGTTTTCAAACTTTATGCCGTAGCATTTATCATTTCAAAATAGAATAAGCAGGTGTCAAATAAAATGTGTACTTTTACAAAGTACTCCGGGTCTATTTTTTTTTATCAAAAAGTATAATGAAAAGTGTATTTTCTGAACTCACACTGTTGGGAAAGCAGGAGGTACCCTTTATCGAGTCGCCATGACACTTTTGTGCCAGTGTTTCTAAATTAATGATTCCACGCCGACATTCAACGCCAAGTGGTAATGTAACAAATGGCCTTCGCCATAGAAAGTATATTCGGAAAATCCGGAAAACTTTTGAGACAAGATTGAACGGAAAATTACCAGTAGAAAAAGGATGTTGCTACATAATGCCTTCTACAAAAGAATGTTGAAGTTAAAATGAGGAAAAGTACGAGTGAAGTGGAATTGAAAGGAAGACTAGCCTCTTAAAGAAGGTGTACGCTAGAACAAACTTTTAACCTATATGCATTTATGAATTACATTATAAACCAAATTTTTCCCTGGAATAAATTAATGTGATTTTATGATGCTTTTTTTATCTGACTTTTTGTTTCAAAGAATAGTTTGTATAAATAAATAAAATGTATATTTTAATTTCCAAAAATTTAATATTTATAGTTTATTTAATGATACACCTGAGTCTATGAGAAGAGATGGTGTTACTGATCTGTATATATATATATATATCGGTATGAAAAACGTTAAATAAATTCGAATTATAATACTTTGTGGGTCAAAGATATAAGTTAGATTTTCTTCTGAAAACATCTGAGATTTTATGCATAGTCTGATTTTTTTTTGTTTAAAATTACTTAAAATACAATTAAACTTTTGAAAAATTTATCATTTTAAGAAATTTTTATCTGAAATGGATATATATTTAGCGAAAAAAAGCAGACAAGGCAATTTTTCCTGAAATTGCATTAGAATCAAATCAAGGGCCCCTAAATTTCCTTCAGCAAGACCATCCGTGACCCGCGGTCCATGGGTAAAGGCTCCTACTTTAAAGCATACCATTTATTACGAATAAAACAAATTGATTCTAGAAAATTTAAATATTTTTGAACTTTTACTATGAAATAAAAGTTATGTAAAACTGAAACAACACCATTCTGACAGAACTTGTTATAAAATAAAACTTGAGTAAATTCACAAAGAATGTAACCTCACATATAATTATTAATCAAAAGCATCATATAATTTTCATGCATTTTGATTTTCTGTGGATGTATCTCTATTTATAATTATTAGTAGTACTGTAAGACTTACTGTGTGAAATGTACTAATACATTTTCCTTATATAGATTGAGACTGGTTTAGAAAAATATGCATTGTATTCGTACGTTGTATTACAGAGTAAAATTCCTTTTTCCATTTTCATTTTTAATTATTCTTTTTATATTATCTTATTAAATGAATTTTCAAAGGTTAATTTTTTATAATGGTAAGCATTTATTTATTTCTATGTTTTTAGTAATATAACTTAAAGTTTTATTTTTTTCACAAAAAATTATTTAATGTTAAAACTGGAATTTTCCTTTCTTCATTTAAACTTGTTTCGCTTATTTGAAACAACGTAGGCCCCCATTTTTAGGCTCTTTTTCCTTACTGAAAATATATTTACATTTAATTTTCAAAATATAGTTTAATAATTAATAGAAAAAAGGTTTTTTTTATAAAATGCTTTATAAATAGCTCATTTCATTACTTTCGAATATAATTGATGAACTCGTGTATTATCTTAAGGCCTTAAAATTGAAAATAAATATGATTTTAATATTTATTAAATTAATTTATTGACGCATTCAAAAATATTGATATATGTTTATCGATATTCCCTCATTCTCAGTTTTGCATAGTCAGCACTTTAGTTTAAAAGATACTTATAAACATTTCTCTCTCAAAAGTGACGAAAGTATACTTCGCACCATTTAGAGATATCCAATTATACGTAAAGATTTCAAAAAGTAAGATAAAAAGAACATTCAGAGTATAAATGGTTATGGGAAATAAAAAATATATATATAATGTAGGAAGCATAGGTACAAATTACTTCCCTATTTAGTCGATATACTTTATGGCGGGTCTATCCGCGTCAATCTTCCATTAATCCTCTTGGGTAACTTTGGGGCCAGCAATTATTCTATTTCACAGCCTCCTCGGAAAAACACGAGATAGTGATATGCTAATGAATTCGACTATATAAAGTCTAGATTTAGTAAGAAAGTAGTAGGAGAAGGAATTGCCAAACTAGTTGTAAGTATCGTCTACGGATCTCTCCAGCGAGCTTAGCGCATATTAGATAGTAATTGATATTGTTAATCATTGAAGTAATCGAAGGGATTAGAGTTAGTACCGACCTGACATTAGTAAGCGTTCGTCTCCTTTGTCAATTCTGATAGCTGAGATGACTTAGTAGGGAATATTAGATTTAAAGGTTAGAATTGAATGTTAGAGTTGTGTATCAGGATTAATCTAGGGAATTGAATATTCACTCCAGGGTTTCTACTTGTAGTGTGACTTGTTAATTGTATTTGTGTGTTGTTAATAAATATTTGTAATTATGGCTTTCGTTGGTGATGATATGTTTCATTCCACACCTAGAGACGCGCCGGGCAATGTGAACCCAGTCCAAGATAGGACTGGCCCACGACAACTTATTGTGGCATTTTTTTCCATTGATACACCAAACCGTAATCAGTGTCAAGGTTGTACACCTAAGTCAAGAATGCTTTCTAAACAACAGCATTGGTTCGGAAATGCTAACCTCCCATGTGTTTATTTAAAGCTCGAAGGAATGGAAATCACTAGGTGCGAGGTTGGGAATATCAGGATGGCAGTCCAATTCCTCCCACCGAAAACTGTTTTTCTCGCCTTATTTTTCCGTCTTTGTGAAATTCCATGCGCAAAAAACCACATCTGTCTTCGTGATATGACACTTTAACCATAATCTTCTACTGCGGATGAATTTCTCCAATAAAATTTTTCTCAAAGAATGGTACTCGAGTGGTCATATCACATTCAGAGACGTGTTCATCAGCCATTGAGGTTCAAATCAACGTGAAAGTCATGACTAAAAATATTTTATGCAGAAGGCTTACTGTACCCCTGCTTAAGTGCCTGAAAGCATAAAATGTTAATGGACAGTCGGTACAATTACATGAGTAACCTCAGTTCCTTTTTGCTGGTTATTTGTTTACAGTCATTTTCACTGATACTCACTTACACGTCGGTTTATTGAGAAGGACGCATCAGGAACTGTGTGCACCCATCAGCCGATTGCTCTTTCGTACGGCATTATGTCATAGATCTAGATCAGGGTTGGGCAGACTTTTCCTGGGTACGGGTTACTTCTAATTTTTTTCAAGGTGTTACGGTCCACCCAGTACCAGTGGCACATACAAAGGGGAGAGAGAGGTTCCATGGGTCCGGACCCTCCTCCATAGCCCATGATTTTTCCGATCGATTATAATCCCATGTTTATATAGTGAGTAAAATTTAATTCAGTATTCGTTATTAATAATTTTTTATTAATTAATGCTAATTATTTATTCAATAATTTATTTCTTACTCTTCTTTGTTCCCGACAATCTACAAAATGATAAAAATTATGTTTGGCAGCGTATTGGGGCAGAGGATATAAGAATGGTAAATACACACACACTCAACCCTGGACCATCACACCGCTCCCCCTTTGAAAAATTCACGACTGCGCCCACTGCCCAGGGTCGTAAGTGTGATGAAATAAGGAAAAAGTCAACAATGTTTATTATAACTTAAAAGTAAATACGGAATATGTATTTACCGATACGTAAATGAAATGAAAAACTCACTTTTTTGAAACCATGTTTAAAGCACATACACACACAAAATGCAAAATACAAACATAATAACAGTCACAAATATAATAATATCTAATGATGCATTTATTATCAAACAATTCAAAATACATTAAAAAATAAAACATTTCCATTTAAGTTAGTTCTCGTAATTATAGTCAGTAGAAGACTTAGTTTGCGTATACTGTCAGCCAATCTTGAATATTTCCGTATAAAATTACTAATGGCTTATTTTCAGGCGGTCACTCTAAATTGTCTTGGCGGTCCACTGGTAGATCGCGATCGATGTAATGCCTACCCCGGAACTCTACATTCTTGAAGCTCTAAATAGGAATGGATCATCCGATAAATTCACCAATTTCACCAATGCATATTCGAGATAGTACACATATTGAGTTGGAGATGAAAAAATATGGGCAAGGGAAAGATGTGTACATTTCCAAATTTATCTAAAGATCTAACATTTATTTTGTAAAGTAAAACAAAATATTTTTCATAGTACCGAACAGCCATCATGTATTGGATGGGCCATATCTCACCTCAGTTGTACTTTATCTCAGTAAAAAAGTGTATTGTTGGCATGGAATCCATATTTTAAGTTTTCACATAACTAAAAGGAGATTAAGGTATCTGACTCGGTTCGGAGGCAATTTTCTAAAAGACTTAAATAATTATTTAATTGTTTTTTTAAGTAAGTATGTTGCAAAACTTAAAAATACAAAAAAAAAAAGAATATTTTAAAAAATTATTTTCTAAAATAGAGAAAACTGAACCAAAATAATACAAAAATCAGCTCTTTTGCTAACAACTCTCTCTCTCTCTCTCTCTCTCTATATATATATATATATATATATATATTATGAAAAAACGAATAAAATATTTGCAGGAACACAATTCTTTAATGTTTGACTGTGCTGTATACTAAACAAACTCAAGTCTTACAATAAAATTATAAATACAGGAGTTCGAAATAAAAAAAAACCTAGAATTGTTTTTTTTTAAAAAAAAGCTATTTTTCTTATAAAATTACAGTAAAAAAATAAATTAATTGAAAAAATACCCTTAGTTCTTAGCACAAAGTATTCATTATAATATAAAGAACAAACTCAAAGCATTTCGTAAGAATATTTCAATTACTTTAAGAAATATCACTGTTGTTGTCAATTATTAAGTGCAAAAATAACATTCTTCAGAAAATGCAAAATAAAGTTTATATTTTAAAGATTTATGGAAGATATTATATATAAAACTCTCCAGGTTCGTACTTGGTGCTTTTCTGAACCTTATACTTAAAACTTTTACATATCTGAAGGGCCTTTCTTTTTTTACGAGACAGCTTATTATCTGGTTTAGAATTCCTTGTAGTATCAACAATCCTTGTATTGTCGAGGTATCAAAATATCCCTTTATTTCAGGTCCTAATTCCCTTCCAAACTTTAAAAGTAGAGATAATAGACC
Source organism: Trichonephila clavata (assembly GCA_019973975.1). Lineage (NCBI taxonomy): Eukaryota > Metazoa > Arthropoda > Arachnida > Araneae > Nephilidae > Trichonephila > Trichonephila clavata. The sequence goes on along the minus strand of BMAO01018134.1, from coordinate 91,158 downwards.
AGAAAACCCAGAATTAAAAGGTATTATTGCAATATAAATCCCTAAGCGGAGTGTTTGTAGATCAACAAAGGTCTCTTTCGGGATTATACTCCACATAACAATCTAAAGACTTTCAATGCAGTTCTGAGTTTTTCCCATGAAGACAATTTATTTAGAGATTTTGATCGCAAAGATCCATATAACTCTTTTTTAATACAATTAATAATTGAATTCGAAGATCGTTTGATTTTTCTTTCAATGTATCTCCAACAAAAATTCTGCTCTCAGGAAATCTTTTCTTTTTTGGCTTAACTATTCTTGTTTTTGGCGTAATAACTTAAATAGAAAAAAATAACTATAACTTTATATAAAAATACTAATAAAACAGGTCTAAAGAGCTTCAATTTTCAGCGCAATTGATAAACTCGTTTAAATCAAAACAAACATTGCAACCAGTTAACTGTTTCCTATTTGAAACCAAAATATATCTATTAAAGCATTCATAAAGTGAAGTATAGTTTACTAAACATGAAAATAATTCGTTAAATATTTTAAATGAATAAAAGTCTTATTTTGCGTATTTAAATCAACCGAAAACTCACACTTCAGGTTTCGGATTTAAATTCATGGTTTCGATTTGGGCTTACTACTCCAAACAAAAATAGTTTTAACTGTTTTTTCTAATTGAATTAGAGTTAAAAGTAAGATATTCTTAGAAAGCTTACTAAACATGATACAAAAATAGACTAAAAAGTAAAATTCGATTTTTTTTTGAGGAAAATGATGGCTTGAAACAAGTCGGATACCTTAAGAAAACCGAAGCTTGTGTGTATAATCCATTTTGTTACAAACTTCTGGTTTGTAAAGCATCTGTTTGGGTGTGTAGCATGATATATGATAGGCTTTACAATTCCATTACAATAATAATACTATCAATAATATAGATAGGGAATTTCTGTGTCGATGTCGATATAAAATATATGTGGGCAGGATAGTAAATAGGTTTAATTGTGCATATGATGTTAAATAGCGTTGGAAATCTAAGTTTTTGAATGAGCACGATAATAGTCAAGGATTCTACAGGTATTCTTGTGTGACAGCCATCCTCTCCCGCCCATCGGTGTTGGGTGTTAGAATAAAGAACAGCCAAAATCAGAACAAACATATTTTATTGTTTTATTAATTAACTCTAACAACCTAGGGTAGAAAATGCACCTTTTATTAATTCTAGGAGCAAGAGTACGGTAGAACAGATATTCAGATTTAAATAATTTATTCTTGGAACATTTTAGTAATATACGATCTGAATAATTGTACTTCGTTGCACGGCTATTTGACGTATAATCGACATTAATCTAATACAACTAATTGATTAAATCGTCAATTAACAATCTTTAATTATTCAACAATTAATTGTCAAGCAACTCTCAAATAGCTCACCTCTACTTTCTGCTCATCGCTAACTTCTAACCTCTAAACCTCGTACCTAAAAGTTAATGCTGAAATATCATCCTTTATTTACATAAACCGTGTCTTCTTCTGGAGAATATTTTCAATAAAACAATATTTAAAAAGAAATAGTTTTTCCCAAGAGGATTAGTAGGAGGCTAGCGGATAGACCCGTTACATTTGGAACAATTCTATGTCCATCAGTGTAAAAATTAATTTAATAAGAAGCTGTATGTTTTTCAAATAATTATTACTAGGCCTCATATATGTTCATATATTAAACGTGCGCAACGCAGTGGAGAGTTGCACACGTCCAGATTTCACACCTGTAGAACATATTTGGAAGATTCTTAATAAGAAAATGAACAACCATCGTCCTCATAATATACAACAGTCTTAAAAGATTATTTGCAATGGATTTGTGAACTAATTGCAAATATGGGATTTTTTCTTTTTCTATGTTTAAACGTCTTTTTGCTCTGTGTTTCGTCAAGATAAATAACTTTTTGATAATAAAACCGAAGGGGAATATATATATAATTTTTTTAAATTTTATTGTGACAAGAAATAAAATTCAACTGTTATTTATAAGTATCTGTTCCGCTGCAAGCTAATAAAAAGGCCGTGTTAACTAGATCTTCCTAACTTGTAAAATTTATAAAAAAAATAATTTATGCCTTACTATTGCTTTTATATTACTACGTTTTCTCATTTATTTTGCTACATCCGAAACAAACGAACTTCACTGAATTTACAGTTTTATATTCTTAGAGAAACCTTATTTTTTTGTGTGTACACAGCTGTAATTTCATGAATAAACACTTAGATATATTTTACGATAATTGCTTCATTTCCAATATGCAATTTATTAACTGTAAAATTTTAGCTCAATTTTATTTTATGTGCTTTATTTCTTTAAGAAATTTTATATATAGTGAAAGAGTATATTCCAGCCAGAGTAATCAACATACGTATTCAAAAAGACAGAATAGATCAGATAATCAATTCTTGATCCGTATTTTCCCCTTTTTCTGAGTCAAAACCCTTCCCATCCCCTTGGTTGTCATCAAAATGCAATTACTTTTTCATGAACATGATAAATATATTTTTCATTTCACACCATAGCAAATTTCTAGATTCCACTGTTTGAGTTAGATAAAAAAGGAGAAATAAGAAGAAAATTACTTTTTCTGTAAATTTTCTGAATTTTATTTGCGATTACATTTAACTTATTTATTCACTTTTTCTAAATTTAAAAGTTTTAGAATGAGGAAAAGTTTTCTCGAAAGAAAACTTATGTTAGTGCTCAAAATAGTTTTTTTTTTTTATCACAGAATAGATTGCAGATTGTAATACATATAACTTCGGAAATTGCATTTGATATGTGCTTTGTTGACTTATCTTTTTTATGTGAAAAAAAACTATAAAAGAATTTCAGGTGGACTAGAAACTTTAACATAAGTTTAGTAATTTAAAAACTGTCACGTAAAAGGTATTGTGAACTTTTCTTTCTTACACAATTTGCCAAAAATAAATTAATTGCACCTCAAGTTTTGAATTTTTCTTCTTGTTAAAAGCTGGAACATTTTTAAATGTTCGCCGATGATTCATGAATTTCATGTGTGTAAAATTTAATAATGCTTTTACATAAAAAATTTCATATCATGTTGATTACATTTGATATTTGGTACAGAAGTATAAAAATATTGCATATTTGCGTACAATTTTTCAAAAGAGAGCATTTTCAGGGTGTTGCTGAAGTCGACCGACAAAATCAGAGAGCTGACAGTAAGCAGCATAAAGACGACAAATCAACATACAACATTAAGACGAAAGTCACGTTTAATAGATGAAAATCGTGATAATAGCAACTTTAGGGAGGCCGATGGGCTGTTATATGTCATTAATCCTTAATTCCAGGGGACAGATAGACGCTTATATCGAATCTATTTTATATCAATCCAATGATTCAATCCCTTCTTTTAGCCATTTTGTTTTATTTCGTAGACAACACAGAAGACAAGTACACAGTACGAAGAATATTACATACACTGACTCTACATGCTAAACAAAGTATATATATATATATATATATATATATATATATATCGGGTGACTTGCAGCGCCATCTATTCAATTAACATTTAATTTACAACAGAGGCAGACGAGGGGAGTGACGAAATAAATGCGGGGATATACATACACTGCCTCAATGGCGCAAAATACCTTGTTTTCTACAGCACTTCCTCCCTGAGTTGTTGCAGGATATATTGAACATTGCATACCAGAAAGTGTGATTCATGTACGATGGCGCACCTGCCCATTTTTCGATTGCGATGCGTTACCACTTATATGTTACATATCCCAGTACGTGGATTGGACATGGCAGAACAGTTGTTTGGCCTCTACATTCATGGTCCTCAATCCTTTGGATTTCTTCTTCTGGGACCACATTCAATTGCTTGTATATGGACAATGGTGGTTAATGTAGAAGATCTCACTGCACGAACCATAGTCGTTCCAACTGACATCACCAAGACACCAGATTTATTTGAACATGTTTGACAGTCTTTCGTCCGTCAGTGTCAGCTGTATTATGACCTACGCGGCCGCCATTTCGAACAATTCCTGTGACAATCATTTGTCATTGCATTTCTTGCGTCAATCTGTGATACATTTTTCGTATTGCTAACATGCTTTACATCTAATAAATATATTTCTTACCTATTTTACCTCCTTTTCATTCCTTTTAACTTCAAATCTTTCATAACTGTTTTTTTGTGTGAATTACTCCGATTAAACGTGGTTTTCGACCCCATGTTATATGTCGACTTGTCGTCCCCATGTTGTGTACTACCACCTCTCTGAATTCTTCGGTTGAATTCGGCAACCCCTGTATATGAGGATAACATAATACTAAGTTCAGTTTTTGATTTGTCATTTTTTCATAAACTTAATAAACGTCAATATGTATTTGTTACACAAACACTTAAAGAAAGGACAATTTTAAAAACTATGTGTTGTTACATTTAATCAATATTATTTTCAATTGCTAAAACCTATTACTTCTCAATTACGTTTTTTATGTAATGGAAATTCCACTCTGAGATCGAAATACACTTGATACTTAATGTTTGTTATCCCTCATGCTTTAAAAGTTTTATAAACTCATTGCCATTAAAATTTGCGCAGCAAGAAAAAGTCATCAAAATGAAACGAAATTTTACAAATGAAAGTACTACTTTGAAGTAAGTAAATTATTAGAAAATCAAAAAAAAAAAAACGAATCATTTTTTGAAGAAAAAAGTGCAAAGGAAAAAAGGTTTTAGTGCTATGTTGAACCTCCTCTAGCGCGAATGCGTGATACGAGCGAGCATTGAGGCATGCAAGTTCTGTATGATGTCCTGAAGCTTTGCGCGTTCCACAGTTGCTGTAAACGTGCCTCTAATTAGACCAAATTTGTTGACTGTCAAACTTGCTATCCCAAATGTTTTCAGATATGCTAGATTGGTGACAAATATGGGGATCAAATAGTCCAGGGAAGGGTAATAATATGGTAGAGGCAGTCTTGTGATATCCTTGCTGTGTGCGGCCGAGCATTGTCTTCTTAAGAAAATAACTCATGCCTTGAGTGACAACACATGTGGTTGAAGGATGTCATAGACGTACCACTGGGCGGTCATTGTGCCATGGATCAATATTAAGGGTGACCGTGACTTGTACGCAATGGCACCCCATACCATCACACCAGCTATGGGGGCGATATTTCGTAGTAAAGTGAAGGCAGGATTGAGGTGTTCACCATGGGGCTTCAACACACGAACACGATTGCCATCACTGCTCAAGTTGAATCTAGATTTGTCGCTGAAGACGACCTGTTTTCATTCCGCTGCAGTCCAATCCTGTCGTGCGCGAAGCCACTCCAAACGGAGGCGACGGTACGTGGGTGGCATTTTCCACATTTAATGGGCTCAACGATACCAGATGTTATTCAGGCAGACGCATTCCGATGGTTTAAGCAGACACGGGGGCCTGTCGTGAAGGAGCTGGCTGTGTCTGTTCAGTTCCGGCAGTGTCATTCATTGGGGCAATTGGCTCTACGCATGCGAGTCGTATGATGTGACGGTTTTTTCCATGACTGGTAAATCGATGGCCCCCTGAGACTGGTTGTCATGTAAATTACGTCTCTTCCATCCACTGGTCCCAACACTTTCTCATAGTCAAATCAGAAAGATCTACTAGCTGAGCTGACCATTCAGCTTCCATCATTTCAATGATTTTACCCCTGAGGAACTGTGACAGCTGCTCATATTGTGTTCGATGCTGCTTAACGGCATGTCTACCTCAGTGTCTCCTTTAAAAAATATTAAGTACACTGAAACAAACTCTGCTTACCTGTTTTATACATCAAGGAGAAAGAAATTCAACGCTCTCTCGTGGCATTACGCAATGCACAATCTCGATGCATTTCTAATCATTTGCATATATGTCCAACATGTGCCTTCATGACACGTTTCGTTACATTCCAACAATTATTTCTTGGTGCGCAAATTTTTATGGGAATGAGAGTATTTTTAGTAAATGATGGTTTGATACCAAAAAGTTTTGGAGTAAGTATGCATTCCTTAAACGTGTAATAGCAAAAGAAATTATATGAAAAAGTGTAATATTAGCTTTTTTCTGAAAATAATTCTTTTTAAAGAAATTGGATAGTGTTTATGAATTCATGGAAGATAATATTCAAAATACTTATCATAATCCTTTGATTTTTCAATAAATAATTTGATGCTGATTTGTTTTAAATTATTTAAATTATGCAAACAGCATTTGAGATTCATTTTTATAACTTTTTTTCATAGTACTCTACATTAGTTCTTTATACTGTATTTTCTTTTTTTAAACCGTTATATTTATATAATGAGCACTAAAATTTACTGTTATTTTAAGAAAAACTATGAAGTGATAATACGCCTCACGATAATAAAGTATTTATAATAACAAAAGTAAGTAAGGATACATTTATTTTAAATGTGAAGAACGGAATACAGTAAGCTGTGATGGTTATCTCTAGTAACACATGTGAAATTTATTTTTATGTACCCACCCCACTCATAAAAAATTCAAGAAACAATTAAAACATTATGCAATTAATACTGATTTGGAAGGAGAATATTACATCATGACTAGCACGATAACATCTCGTCACGCGTTCCAAATTCGAAAACTACATAAATCATTTCCTACTTGAAAGTGCAGAATAACCTTTCAACAGAGTTCCCTATCTACAACTAATGCAATATTTGATAGTTCGATTTGCCAAATGTTCGATTGATTAGAAGCACTCCGGTAATTTATTTAGGGAAAGGAATTTCCTGATTTTATCAATATTTTCCGTTTATTATATGGGAAGCAAATTAATTTAGGTAAGGTAAATCTCTCATAAAACAAGACTTTAAAGTTTCTTAAGTATTATCATTTCAAGAACATTCTAGTATTTTTAAAAAATAGTTGAAATGCATAGAATATTTTTTTCTTTTGATAATTAATGCGGTCATTTATCAGCTTGTTTACTGTCAAAGAGATGTAATGATTTTAATAAAAACTAGTTTGTTCTGTTTATAATTTTTCAGAGAAAAAACGAGTTATATATGTTCATATATGTATAACATATATAGTTAGATATGTTCTAAAAACATATCTAACCATATAATTGCTTTAATGATCTTTTTAAGTCATTTATCGGAGGTGACTGCATTATTAGTCACATCTTAAGATGTTTTGTGTTAATGTTTTCATATTCTCGATAAAAGCGATGATAGAGCTTATTAGTAGTTCATTTTAATAAGATAATACATTTTAATCTCTTTTTTTACATCGTTTTACAAAAAATTATAGCTTTGTATAAACAAATTCCTTATCAATCTTTAAAAATGATGAGTTATTATCTTCTACTTATTTTAAGGAATTTTATCTGACTGTTATCATATTTTTTCCAATAGCATCAGTGAACAAACAACATTGGGCAGCTTATTCTTCTTAAATAATAAAATACTGTTTCGTGTGAAGGGATGTATTTGCATTCACACCCACTAAGATTTTTCGTATCAGTTCTTTATCTTATCCGAGTCCTTTCAGATGTACTGGAAAAGTTCTCCTTTGAATATCTCATAACTCTACTGGAAACAAGAAAATAAGATCATATAATTAATACATTTACTGAATTTTCTACAAAAGATTCCATTTACTTTATTTATTGCATCCTCTGAGGATTGTGGTGGTGGGACTAATCCCCATCTGGTCTAGTTTCACTAGACCAGATCCATGAGTCCACATTTATCTTCATAAAGTCTAAGAACAGCAGGGGGGAAGCAACAACCTCCTCACATGAAAACCCCACACATTGCAGAATGTTCTGGGGAGAAAAAGGACTGATCTCACATTTGGTGCAAATTGGGTAGCTTCTTTTACCATCTTCAAAATTCATGCACCTCAGGTGACCAGTCGAAAATCGCGAGAATGCCGTCTGATACGATCTGGAACCCTTGAATGATATGGCGGATCCAGGATGTCTTTGAAAATAACATAGGTGTACAGGAGGGACAACCCAGGTTCTACATATCAATTCTTTAGCCCCGGAGTAGATCTTGGTTGACGTAAGGACCATGTGGTCTTCCGGGTGTTCAGGATCACTGGCAGCCGCTTTCGCAAGATCATCTACTTCTTCGTTCCCGGGAAGGCCTACATGATAAGGGACCCTCTGTAGATGGATAGGGTGCCGATCTGAAAGCTGCCTGAGGATTGTTTTTGTTGTTAAGCTTTTCAACCATCCTCTAAAAGAGAATTTGACTATTGTACCCACAGTTTTGAAAATTTGTAGATTTTTTTCTGTTTAATTTTAGCACGTAGCTTAGTACCTGATTTGCGTAATATTTGAAAAAGAATCTTCTAAAGGTATATTTTATAATCTTGAAATGGTTCAAATAAGTTTTGAGTTAGTAAGATGTTTAAGAATAACAAAATTGCATTGTGTGATAAAACACATAAATTATTTATATACTTATACTGTCTTCTGATCCGTTGCCTACTTAGTAATAAGAATAATTGATAATGTTTCCATTTAAATAGAATACTCTAATTAATAATGTACTCATATTTACAACTAAATTCTAAAAGCATTATTTTTTTAATACAAAGCTTATTTTATAATTATTTATATTTAAAAAAAATAAATATCGCTTCATTACTGCATTGCATTAAGTTACAGAAACTATTATATGGCTTTAATGTTGACTACATAAAGGATGAAAATAAACCATTGGAAATGTAATCGAAAATTTAAAATGTGTGAAATAATATGCGTGAAAAATTAAACAACCGTAGAACTGTGGGAATAATATACAAAATAACATGAACATAATAAATAATCATTAGCATAAATTTTAAAAATAATCTTTTCTTTGTATGCAGTGCGAATTGTATTCCTTAAATAAGTACTTCAAACTTCTAAATATCAGTCATTATTCTAATCACATTACTTATTTCCTAAAACACACCTTTTCTATTTTAATATGTCCTCCAATACCGGTCACAAGTAAGGAATTCAGAATATAACGGTGAATGGAGCGTGTTTGATTTATACTTTGAATCAAGGGTGCTTAAACAGAGTGTGTATAAGATTAAACATCCATTGCCATTGGATATCGATAATGGAGAAATAGAAACTATGCGACAGAATCTGTTTCAGTTAAACACGGAAATTATTCCAGTTCTATTTCAGTTAAACGCGTATTTTGAAGACAGTTATCCACGTTTTATCAATGATTAATATGTTATTCGTGAAGCGTTGTATTGAAATATTCTAGGTATGAAGTGAATGAGCGTTAGAAAAAGATGGTTTACAAAAATTAAAACAATTTTATTCAAAGGGGGGTGGGGAATGTCAAGTGTTGCATGTGATACATCCACAATATGAATAGGGCAAGTTGATTTTTAGCATTAAATATACCATTTATAAAACAATCGCTAAATTTTTTCTGAACTTCAAACAATTTGTCTTTGCAAAATATCAGTAAAGTTTTTATTCCTGTATTATACAGATATATATACCATTAGTTATGATTCTACCTTGCATAGTTAATCTTTCAACTATACGAGTATACTCAATTTACATGGGTTTTTTTAGATTTAATTAGAGATTTAATATCTGCTATATTGTAAACAATTTTCTATGATACTGAATAATCTTTAATTTAAATGATAAAATTCTGTTTAATATTTATATAATATTAAAATTATTTAAATTAAATTTTAAACCACAGAAATATACTGCATCCTAAGAAGTGGAGTAAAATTTGCAACAACCGTGGGAGGGAGCAGGGATGCCTTAAGGGTCAACTGGGACCGAGCCCATGGCCTAGCCCTAGAGGGTGGGCCTCATTTAGTTCTTGAATCTGTCTAAAAAGATCATGATCCGGATAATTTTCATGGTCAAATATTATTCCCGTGCATATTATCCTAAAAACAGGAAATTTCAAATTGCATGTCAACTGGCAAAAGTGGTAAGACTGTATTATTATGTGATGACCATTGTCTATGTCTAGGCCTAGGTCTTATCCCATAATCAATCATTCAACTCATTTACTCAAAATGCGGCCATCAGTGGGGTAGGTTTGTAACTAGGTGTTTGAGATTGTATGTCGAGTACATTTATTTGCTTCAAATTACCATTTGACAATGCATGCTATATACTGTCTACTTTTAAAGATCTCCGGTAGTACCTACTTTTGTATAGGGGCCTAGAATCTCAATGAGTCTTAATATTTCTCTAAGCCCTGGGCCTCAAAAAGTTTTAAGATGTCCCAGGTATAATCATTGTCCTCAGTATCATACGATTACTGAGTGGCATTGGAGAAAAATTCCACAATGTTTCCTGTTTATCATCTTTCTTCCCACAAAATTTTAACTTTTTTATTTTCATCTCCCCTTTTATTATCTAGAGGAACTCTTATTTCGAAAATAACTATACCATTCAGGCAAAGAACTTTCATAGCAGTTGATTAAAACAACATCATCGTTCTTCGTGCTATCTAATCATAGACTTAGAAATAGAAGAAATCCTTTTCTCGGATAATATTACTCTTTCATTTCGATCAACTTTCCTTATCGCAAATTAGTTTGGATCATGAGCGTATTAGAAAAGTTATTAAAACATACTGAAATATTTTTTACGAGCGAAAATTTTTAATATATTTTATATTTATTCAGAATAATTTTTATAAATTAAAAATAAACATTTTTTTAAAAAAAAAACATTTAAAATGCAATAATATTTTTTGCATAAAAAATATTTAAAAAAAAACAATTTAATCATCTTATTACATGTTTTTTTCCCTGTAAAGTCATGGATATGAGTCGTAATGCCATCAACGCATTGTCGTGTTAAATTAAACAATTAAGAACTTTTTCTGTTCGATATTTGTTTACAATTCGGGTTGTTTGGATTTTCATACTTATATTGCATGCAAGTTACTGCACAATAAATACATCCTACGCAATTCGATTTCGTAAACAAGTTGAATAAAATGTGAAAAACGAATTATTCTTGACATTTTTATTAAAAACGCGTTTTTAAACAAATTTGATAAATTAAATTTTATTATTGAGTTTGTTATTGGGATAAAATCTACTGAACAAAAGAAATTTTAAGCTGATAAGACTCCAGAGCTGCATAACTTTTGTTTTCTGTGCATTCTACAAAACTAACGTATTTTTATATTTACCTTTTGCTACGGAGCAATTGATTTTTCAAAACATGAGCTTCCAATTCTGCCCTTGAACATTTTATATATTTTTTCCAAAAAATAAATAAATAATCGACAAATGCTATAGTACACGTAAACAAAAAAAAGTCAAGTGTAAAACTTGCGTTGAGTTCCCGCTTAACTTCTTAGTAATTCTTTTCGCAAACACAGAAAAGAGGAATGGAAAAGCTGATCGAAGTCTCGCTTCAATGATGAAAAGCTTCCAACAGAATGTTTTTCTTGCCTCTGATGCTGTAACGAGATTTCAAAGAAACCATCCCCGTAGAAAGAATCAAAATGAATGCATGTTGTATCTTAGGTTCCATTCTTGCTATATCTAACATAAAAATTTAAAACAGCGATAAGGGGAAAAAATGCTACTATTAGAAGAGTGTACCGTTATTGATATGTAAATGTATTCAACGTATTGAAAAGAGTGTTGATTGCTTGACACGTACAAATATCGTTCTTTCTTGCTTTTTATTTCCTTCTTTACTTATATTCGGGATGAGGTAGGGAAATATATCTGAAGTGCATTGATGGGATAAAACTGTATTTGCTTTTAAAATACAAAAATATATTTTGAAATTAGAACATTAATCCATTAAGGATGTAAATTGTGGTTATATGAAGAAAAAAAATATTTTCAATTGGAACCACGATATGCCGGAAAGATGTTCTATGGTGAGGAGATATGAAGAACAGTAATTATATATATATATACACTCACTTCCAAAAGTTAAGCACGAAGAAGTAAAATGCAAACAAATCAACAAATACTGCTCTTATTGACACAAAATTTGGCAGTAAAGTAGCATACATATTTATACATAAAACAAAATCAATAATTATATACAGAAATGAAAACAATATTAATTTTTTGTAATTTATCAGATAATGTCATACTGGAGACTTACACAGATTTATGTATAAAGTGAAAATAAACAGCATAAAATGAAAAAAAGGACATAAATAGGGTATGTGATCCCCCCTCATCTGTATGCAAAGTTTAAAACTACTGACCATGCTTTCAATTAGGTGGTCAACCACCGTAGAATTAAGCAATCGCCCTTCTTCTTGTAGAGCAGTTTCCAGCTCAATAAGAGGGGCTGGAGGTGGGAAACGTGAAGATACAGCACGGCCTTAAAGCCTCCCAAAGATATTCAATGGGATTAAGGTCATGTGAATATGCTGGCCACGGCATACGTGCAATCCCTTCACTCTCCAGGTAGTCATCGAAGATGTCAGCTCTGTGGGGACTTGCGTTATCGTTCATTAAAACACAAGTAGGGCCAACTGCAGCAGCGTACAATATCACAATGGGTTCTAGGACTTTATCTCGATACCGGACAGCCGTCACAGATCCCCGTTTAAATGTTTGCCGGAGGGTGCGGCATCCTAATGAAATCCCTGCCCACACCATAATGCTTCCCCCTCGGAATGCGTGATGTTCGGTGATGTTTTGGGGCTGATTGCGGGTTCCTTGTTTACGCCATATCTTTATACGCTTGTCCTCTGACTCCAGAGAAAATCTGGACTCATCAGTAAACATGGCATTACCCTAGTCAGACATAGTCAAATTGCCATATTCCCGGCACCATTTTAATCGTGCCTTTCTTGATTGGATGGATAGAGGAACACAAACTCGAGGTACTCGGGCATACAGTCCATTCATATGTAATCTTCGGCGTACAGTAGCTGCAGCTATAGCCTTACCAATGGAGGCTGTAACCATAGATGGCACACGTGGGGAGGTCGCTCTGCGATTCCGTTTGGCTACAATAGAAATATATCGATCTTACGCGGGGGTTCTAACCTTCAGGCGAACGGCTACGGGCCTTCGGACAACAGTCTGTGTGGTTTGGAATTGTTTCCATAAACGTGAAATTACAGAATGATGAATGCTGAAGAAAAGAGCAAATCTGTGATCGCCTGTCCTGCTTCAATGTGCCCCACAGTACGCCAGCGCTCAGAATCTTCCATTCGTTTTCTGGCAGTCATAGAAACACGTATGTCTTGAAAACAACTTGTACGAAAGTTTTAAAAACCTTCTATCAGTACTTACAATAAACTTCTGTAACCCTTATAAAGCTGGCTTCTTATATGACTTGCATATTTCTTGACATGAATGCACGATTGGCTGTTACCTAACAAATTTGCATACTTAAATCTGCTTCTGCAGCGAATTGCATCCTCTTCAATTCTGATTGGCTTCCGGAAATCAGCATTTTTCTCTCCGTGCTTAACTTTTGGAAGTGAGTGTAAATATATATATACTGCTAGACACCGTAAATGCAACACCCTGAAGGAAGCACGCAAATAACATGAAATTTACAATATGCATTAGTGGAGGTGAGATATGCAAATGATTAGAATTTCAGTGCAGACACATCACGCACGCCTGTAGCGCCACATCAAAGCGCTAGTTAAGGCTTGGAGATTTCGACGATTTCAAATTCGGCAATTGTGTTTTTCTTGTGGTTTTTTCAAAAAATGATCAGTTATGTCTCGTAGAAAACCGCGATCAGCTTTTGATAAAGTATCCGAGTTCGACAGAGGAAGAATAGTGACATACCGAGATTGTGGATACCTTTTAAGGAAATCGGTACTCGTGTTGGACGAAATCAAACAACTGTAATGCGGATATGTAACCGTTGGATGCTAGAGGGTACGGCGGAACGACGTGGTCGATCGCATCCTCCTCAGTGCACCACTTCACGTGAGGACAGGCAAATTGTATGCATGGCAGTGACGGATGGGTCAGTCACATCATGGACCATAGCACAGCACATTGAGCCTGTAACGCATCATTCAGTGTCTACGCGTACCATTCGTTGCCATTTACAGCAAAGTGGTCTGTCCGCAAGACGTCGATTGCTTGGTCTACCCTTGACGCAGAACCACAGACGTCTCCGCCACCAATGGTGCGATGAAAGAAGGATTGTGGGGGGCAGAATGGAATGAAGTTGTCTTTACTGACGAGTCACGCATTTGTCTGCAACACCACGATGGTCGGATTCGAGTCTGGAGACACCGTGGAGAGAGGATGCTGAACAGCTGCGTTATGCACCGCCACACTGGTCCTGCACCGGGTATTATGGTATGGGGTGGTATTGGATATTCCTCTCGCACTCCTCTAATACGCAATGCCGGTATTTTAAACAGCCAGCGCTACATATCCCAGGTGTTGGAGCCAGTTGTCATTCCTTACATTCAGGGCTTGGCCACAGCCATATTTCAACAGGATAATGCACGACCACACGTGGCACGCATTGTCCAAAGCTTCTTCATCATTCACCATATTGAATTGCTTCCCTGGCCAGCTCGCTCTCCGGATCTTTCTCTGATTGAAAATATGTGATCCATGGTTGCTCAACGATTGGCCCAGATTACACCCCCAGTTACCATACCAGATCAACTTTGGCAACGTGTGGAAGCTGCTTGGTCTGCTGCACCCCAAGAACACATCCAAAGTCTCTTTGAATCAATGCCGAGGCGTGTGGCAGCGGTGATCTCCAACAATGGTGGCTACTCTGGCTACTGATTCTGGCAGGAACCACACTTCACAGAAGTCTATAAATTTAATCATTTGATACTTGGTCAACATGTTATCTACAAAATACTTTGTTCTATGTCTTGTCTTTCTTGGTGTTGCATTTACGATGGCCAGCAGTGTATATAATTAATGTAAAATAGGGGAGTGTACCCTCCTCCTGATTAATAATGGATCAAACCGATTCTGCACATTATACAACTGTTTATACTGATTGCTCAAACTGTAAATCTGTAATTTACTTGCATTATGTAGTTCTATATTTTTCAATATATTGTAAGCAGGGGAAAAATAAATTTCAAGTCTTGGTCGCCGCATTTTCTTCAAAAGCAATGTTCCTAATCACCTTTTCCTCTAGATTGCTTTGAATTTTTATTCCGTATTTTCTTCTGCACCTTGACAGAGCTACATACAACTAACTGTACATGAGTAAAAATTGTTTCCTTCAAAATTCACATAAACCGACTTTTTCAAAACTCTGCCCTTGTGATGAATTAATGGTCATGGCAAATGCTAATCTTACATGGAATTGTGTACGTTTCAGTACGAATGCCGTGTCCAAGTCCCCTGGAGTGTCTAGTACGATCCTTGGTATACGTCCAGTTTCACCTTTGTTATTTACAGATAAAATTTCTCACTTCTGTATATTTTTCTGCGCATTTTTCATTACCAATCTTGTAACATCTCGTAGTTCATTAACACATTAATAATGCATACATTTCTTAATAGTATGGTGATACTGCCTAACTTCAAGTTCAGACTAATGTGTGGCATTCGCGAGATTGATTTAGTGATGATAAATAATCCGGCAGATGCTGTATTGTTTACTAGAGTCTCGAGAAAGTCCTTTTTTACATATAAGACATAGAGGCATAGATTTACTTTATTTAATGCACTTGAGTTTCTGTTTTTAAGCTTTTCAATTATCCTCTAAAAGAGAATTTGACTATTGCACCCATAGTTTTGGAAAATTTTCAGAATTTTTCTTGTTTAATTTTAGTATGGGACTTAGTACCTGATAGGGTTATTAATTAGTGAAATATTTGAAAAAATCTTCTAAAAGGATATTTTAGAGGCTTGAATTCTAAAAATGATTCAAATAACTTAAGAGCTAGTAAGATATTTAAGAGTAAGAAAATCGCATTGAAAAGGAACATATAAATTATTTATATGCTTTTACTTCTGATCCGTCAATTACTTAGTAATATGTAAAATTGATAATGCTCCATTTACATAGAATAATCGCATAAATAATGTACTCATATTATTACCTTACATTATTAATGTTTTATCTTCTTATGTAAGTATCGTTTCATCTTAAAATAGTGTAAATGTTTTATCCGGAATTTTAATACGTTTATATTACATTCTGTTATATTTATTTTATGATAAAAATTTTAATATTCGCAAGCAAAGCCCTTATATCATAATGGCGTTTCAGCAGAAACTTGGCAATATATTGGCGATACAATCAAGTTGGCGTCATTTCTGGTGACTTGGCGACCATATGGATGCTTAAATAAATTTATTACAGCATCACATTTTTTTTTAACAAATAGAGATAAATTTAATGTACCACAAAAAAAGGTTGGATTTTCCCTAAAATATTTAAAAATACTTAATTTTGTTTGGATGCTTTAAAACAAAAAATATTTATTTTCTCAAATGTAACTGATCAAAAGTGAGGATTACTGACTGGTTAGTATAAAGAAGTGAGTGATACAATGCACGCTGCAACATTTCACAAAACAGCTCTTTTTCTCACATCAGCGTCTAATCATTCCAATCTAGGCTCCGTCTTCCACTTTATCGTGCATTGTAGCTTCGACAGTAGGTTTTTAAAAATTTAGTACTACTATTCTAGTCTCTTTACTATTTATGAGGTGTATTCTCATCACAGTAGATGTTAATAAGTACTAAAATAATGTTTCCCTTTGACAAAGATTACTCTGTCTTCTTACCTTAAACAAACTCAAATGCCTAATCTTCATTCCCCTTTTGTGGAAGTATTAAACGTAAAAAATAAATTTTTTGTTTTATTTAGAGAAGAAATTCTGAAAAAAGTTTAAATCCAGTATATTTTATGATGTTACTCATCCGTTATAGTAGTGCCGTAGGGCCTTGGTTGGAATCCCGAAAAAAGTGGGGATGTTTGTAAATGTATAGTGCCTTTGCGGTATGTGAGGTACTCTAAATAGCCGTCGAGCAACAAGTCCTCTTGTGAGGTTAATGGAAGTCGAAGCGAGGCGGGAGGCCCCGGACACCCTAGATTGTTCTCCCCATAAATTGGGGTGGAACCAGGCTATATAAAAATAGTGCTGTCATTTGTATGGTGCACAAGGCTACAGCCAACGACAGGTGTACATCTAGCCCTTACCATGATGAATTTCGTGGACCTGGATTTAACGCAGTCGAGATAAGGTTGCATATGAAACAACAATGTTTTATGACACAAATTCGATAATGCCAAAATGTTCCAAGAAAAGGCACATTTTTTATTGCATATAACTAAGCCTAATACTCAAATAATTCGAAAATAGAAGAACTTTGAATTAATTTTCAATTTTAAAGATTTCACACCATTTTTTTTTTTTTTATTTTCGAATATGTGAACAAAAAATCCCCTAAATGTTTGTTTTTTGTGTACACTCGGCATACTATGAAGAATGTTATTTATGTCTTAAAAGAATTTCTCACATACTCAAGAAAAAACCCATTTTCGTCCCTTTTATTTAAAGGTTGAGGACTTTTTGTGGGTGTGCATATATATATATATATATATATATATATATATATACAGGGTGTCCAGCCTTAATGTGACCCAATAGCTAATTCCGGAACCGTTCTGTTTAGATTTGCACTTCCAATTTTAAAAATGTTTTAAAACAGGTAAGGAATGTTTTTACGTGCTTTTCGAACCAAAAAACCCATTTAGAAAAAAATTAATTTTTTATACGGTCCGCAGGTCTTATCACTTATGCTTAGAAAAAGATGCAGTACACAAAAACAAAGTAAACACAAAAAGTTTCATTTTATTAAGATAAAAAACTGGTGGAGTTATGGAATTTTGAAAATAGTACTTTATATGCATTTCCTCGGCTATTTTCCAAGAAGCTAGTAAGGGTCCGTCTCCAAAGTGAAATTAGTTGGAACTCTGCTAGGAAACTTTCTCTCTTGCACGTCACACTTGTGTAAATCGTTTTTAAATTTAAAAGCATACGTTAATAATACAATTATTGAGTACTTAAGAAATAAAATTTATTCTGTGTACGTGTAAAACGTAGAAAAAATAAAATATTTTGGACGAAGAAAACATTTCAAAAGGAGTTCCAAAAAATAGACTTATATGCTATGGCTTCAGTCTGATTTGCTGCGTTTTTGCTGGTCATGACGAACGTTAAAAATCTGTTGTGTAGTCGCTTGCAATTGCATACAGTCGTATTCTAATTATTACGAATTCTAGTAGGGAAGAACAAGATGTATACAAATGAAGAAACTATGAAATGGTACTGTTTTATGGGCAGTGTAATTGAAATAAGAGAGAGGCGGCAAGACTTTATGCCATTAAATTTCCCACTCGAAGACCTCCATCTTATTGCACAATTGCCCGTGCTGTTCAGCGCTTGTATAAAACTTGGAGTTGCAATAGTCGTATTCTCTGTCTAGTGCCTTCACCATTAATTTTAGTTAATTTACTCATTCTGATATTATAAAACCCCTGATTCAGGATTGGCGCATCATTCCACATTATGCTATAATTTGAACAGCAAATCCTGTATTATTTTGCTGCTATTTGTTAAAACAAGGTGTTTTAATCTTTTCGGTACAAGTTGTATTTCTTTAATTCAATTTTTATTGCTTGCCATACAGCAATATAAATTGTCAATCTATGATGTTTACTACGTTGTTTTAATTTTTCTATGATGTTTTTTTCCTGCTCTTTCTGTAGATAGTGAATTACTGTACTCTAAACTCAATCTATATACGACCCCCTTTTCTGAGCAACTCCGATGCTTCAAATTTATGTTAGCATAACTCGGCATAATTTTTATCGTTATAAAATGAATCTTTTTGTGTTTACTTTGTTTTTGTGTGCTGCATCTTTTCCTAAATACAAGTGATAAGACCGGAAGACCGTATAAAAATTTAATTTTTGCAATTTTTTTGTAAATGGGTCTTTTGGTTCGAAAAGCACGTAAAAACAGTCCTTACCTTTTTTAAAACTGGAAGTGCATATCTAAGCCGAACGGTTCGGGAATTAGCTATTGGGTCACATTAAGGCTGGACACCCTGTATATACATATTATAGAGAACATTTAAAAACCCCTTGCACCACAAAGTATCACACGGGGACTTACAGAAGTAAGCGTGAAGACCACATCATAAAGTAAATAGGAATTTTAAAGTCATGAGGTATTACAAGTCAAGCATCCATGCCTTCTTCGGAATTCGAAAGCAGGTCCTTCGGCACCGTAGTCTTTGTCACTAACCACTATACCGGCTTTTGGCTGCATATATATATATATATATTATATATATATTATATATATTATTTTTTTTTTTTTTTTTTTTTTTTTTTTTTTTTTTTTTTTTTTTTTTTTTTTTTTTTTTTTTTTTTTTTTTTTTTTTTTTTTTTTTTTTTTTATTATAAAAAAATATATATATAAATATATATATATATATATATATATATAAATATAAATATATAAATATATATATATATGTATATATATATATGCACACAAAATTTGAAGCATTGTGTAATACTAAGTTCTATATTGAGACAGATATAATATTGGCTTTTTTGAATTGTCTTTCCATTTTCATTCCTTCTCAGGCAACAAACTGCACATTGCCTTGCCCTTTTCCGTTCTTTGTCGAATATTTTCAAGAATTTAAATTCCTGCCTTTAATAAAAAATGTCCGACTTAACCGCAGAGAAAATTCCGGGCGAGAAGTATTTCAGTAATATGGCCAAACTGCGTCGCCTTATAAAACACAAGCGCAAATAATCTCACTGTAAGAATTAAAAATATGTGCAAATCAAAGATAGAAAGAAGAAAATTTCAAGGCCCGTTTAGCGTACGGGCAAACCGGTTATGACTACCTTTCGGTAGCTCGTACGGTGTACGAGCAAACGATTTGAGGGGTTAGATAATACAAATAAATATGATATATTCTCACTAGATGAGGGTGATATACATCAATGGTTTCTAATGCGGTTGTCGGCTCTTACTATTACAGGAATCTTAAACATATGTTAATTCAAGCAAAGCAGGTTTTGAAAATGCCCAATATGGAGTATGAAACGATGTTAAAGCTGATTTGATCAACTTTTTTTTAATGCAAAAAGCCTAATGTAACGATGTTATTTCTACAGAATGTTATTTTACAGAATGTTTGAATTTATTTTTTTTAAATTATAAACAACAATACATTTGGTTAAACATGTAATTATTGACCCTTTACTTATTTGAAAAATCACAATTATAATAAGAACACTGAAAAGTTTATGAAAAATTAGTATTGAATTAAAATAAAGTTTAGATGAGTAATTTTAGAAAAAACAATGCAGAACATTTTTTTTTAAAATATAATTGAATGCCTTAATTCCTAGCACAATAGTTTTTTGAAACAAAACAGGAATTGAATAACTGAATTACTTTATATAAAACTTCTACAAAACTCCATCGTTTTACAAGCATTAATTGATTTAAAAAGCTCTTGGTAAAATAAACATTGATTTAGAAAACTATTTTTTTAAATATTTGCGTTGCATTATTATGATAATAACGTGATTGAATGAAATATTTTAATTTAACTGTTATTAAAACCTCTTAGCATGAAAGAGTGTGTGAAAACAATAAAACAATCTAATAGTTTTTTTTCAGTGCTCAAGGGATTTTTATTTTAATCATTTCTTTTTCCTATAAAAAACGAAAAACGTTGGATAATTCACTGTTTTTTCCACTTTTGCATACCAAATGAGACTATTCTGTGCTTATGTTGTCAATAAATAACAATCTCTTGAAGTATTTTTTGCACTAATCAAGTGATCTTGGAGCTTATTTCACAATGAGACGATGCTTTAATTTAAGTAATGATGTCGGTTTGATTAGAGAACTAATTACAAGTGAACATCAATTAAACTGAACTGAGCTTTCTAAGGAAAGTTTAATCAATTATAAACAGTTTCTTTTGTTTTTTGCTTCGGATGACTATGCATTTACACTTTTTATTCTGGGACATATTTAGCAGCTATGGAAGGGGTATTCGTTTTATTAATTATATATCTTTCAACAAACCTTTTTGACATGCCGTTAAGGTATTTCCATGCTTAAATTTAATGATCATTCTAAATTTTTATTTTAATAATCTGAAATTAATCATAAGCATAAGTAACCTTTCTTTGCAATAAAACATGATGAAGAATATGAAAAATATCAACATGTTTGCTATTTAGTCCTCTACTCTGAGAGACATTTTTAAAATAATTAAAACAAAGGCTTTGCAATATAGAATGTTGAAGAATATTTATGTTAAAAAACAATTATTAGTTTTCAATTTCCAATACACCATGAAATTAGTTAGGACTGTTTAAACTGTAAACGTAATTTAAAAAAAAAACAGAATAAAAATTATAAAAATGATTCAGTTATCGTAAGACCTTTGAGGTTGGTACCCACTAATTATTATTTTCCCCGTTAAAGTTTCAAAATAAATCCTTCCACTTTGCTCTTTTTCAAACAACTTTTTTTGTAACTTCTACAAATAATCTTTTAATTTCTTTGAATTTTATTTGGAAATTTTTCTAAATTTGGAGCTGACAAATCATACATCAGATTTCTAATAAGTAAAAATGTACAGTATAATTCTATTCAAAATGCAGTTCTTGAAAAAGATATTCTTATCCAAAACACACAATCCAGTTTTTTATCCAAATTTTTCTGTTGATCTTTCTCTTTACATCGAATGGTAATGTTCAGTTGATACACATATTTACTTCAACTAATATAAGACAGAAAAACGTATATTATTTTCCGAAATAAACTAAATACTTTCGAGGATGTTTAATAATTCAATGCACAAACTTATTAAACAATCAAGTCATATTTTGCTGTTACTAATGCGACCTGCCTGAGGATGTCAGATCAAGGCCCACGAAATTCATCACGGCAAGGCTAAATGTACACCTATCGTTATCCGTATCTTTGAGCTTGGTTCCAGCCAAATTTTGAAGGAGAACACCCTGAAGTTGGTCAGGGGTCTCCTACCTTTCTTCACCCTCCACCAACCTCATGAGAAGACTTGCGGCTCAACAGCTATTTAGAGAGTACTCCCATGCCGCGAAGGCGCTATACATTTACAAACATTCATGCCTTCTCCAGGATTCGAACCTATGCCCTAAGGCATAGCAGTCAGCATCACTAGCCACTATACCGGATAGGTGGCAGTCATATTTTATAAATTCAAGTATAATTGGTTGTGTATATATATATAAATGTATAGTATATAACAAAATTGAAAAATAACATGACAAATTAAACATTCAACAAAGCTAAAAGATGAAAACCAGATTCTAAGAAACATAAATTTTAAAAAAATGGAAGGGAAGGGAAGGGATATTGTGCTAGATTTAAATAAACGTATGTATACCATTATAAACAGGATACCAGGATACTGTATAGCAGGATATTTTGTATATAAATGTATACTCAGATGACATGTATACACAGACGCCTTGGCAGAAAATGCAATAAAATATACTGGTGCCGGAGTCTGTTCTATTATTTTCAGCCTGTAGGAAAGTACTGTGACAATTTCAATGGGGATATTGTGGCTATAATATATGCAACTGCGGAATGAAGAAATAGCCATGATCATAATATTGCTTTCTTTATTGATTCACAAGCTGCTATTCTGCCATTTATCAATTTAATTTAGAACCAAAATTCACTGGTTCATTCTTGCAGAATAAAGCCACACGATCTATATAAAACTAGAGACTGCGTTGCTCTTCAGCGGATTCCGAGTCAAAGTGGCCATTATGGAAATGAGCTGACAGATGGAGCTGCTACAGTCGGGTCTCTTACAGTCCGATCTGATTATTTCACACTAATACGTAATATCAAAAGTATAATCTACAATAAAAGATACCAGCATTTCTTTTTATGTTGATGTAGTTGTGAAAAAAAGAGGACGAAATAAATAACAAAATTGCTTAATAAAATAATAAAATTCTTAGTTGCTTGATTAGGGCTGTTGGAGTCATATGTTATAGGATGGCAGCTTTGCATGATTGTTTGCAAAGAATTTACACGAATAGGAATCATGGATTCAGCTCGTTGCCCTCATGTGTGCCATCGTGGGGATATGGATTCACTTCACGAACTGCCCTGAAGTTTTAAAGTTTTTAGATAACAACTCTTTTGAGGCAAATGAAAGGTTTTATTCTTGTTTTTACACCTTTTCATGCTATAATGTGCTGTTTGTCGAACGATGGCCGAAATATCTCATACAGGCGTAGGATAAAAGAAATCAAGAGTAGACTTTAGAGTTGAAAGAAAATTGTCTCTTTATATGTGATTCTGCATCATTCTCCTAGGAAATAAAGATAAAGTAGCTAGATTTGATTTGCTTGATAGGTTATTTTGAAATCATTGCTGGGAACGTAGGCTTAATATAATAAAAACAATTAAATTTTAAATTTTTTAGAACAACACTGATATCAATAATGGGGTATTCTTAAGGGAGTTTGCTCAATCAAGTTTTAATTTTACCTTGCTGCATATTCTTGTTAATGTATGTGACTACCCCAAATTCGTCGTTTTGGGGAAAATTTTCGAGATTGATTTTATGCTTTTATTTTATAGCCCATACAATAAAAATTCCCAAAACACTCTAGTTTTATTTTTACGATATTTAGAAGCAAAGTTATAGCATAATTAGTAAACAGGAAATGAAGCTTACAAAACCGGAAGTACATCCCTACTCCAAATATTTCTAAGATATTTAATTGAAATTTTCAGAACATGTTTTATTTGATTAAATCTGTGTTATGAATCAAAATCTAAACTCTGTATATATATTTATGTACTTTATTGCTTTTTTATGAAAATGATCATTAGTTTTTTTAAAGAAATCTTGGTTTTGCATAAAATTTGGCATAATTAAAAAACTTTCAAAAGTATTACAAATCTTTTTTATTCCTAACACTTATAAAGATGTTATTTGAATATATTCATTAGAATTTTCTAAAAAGGCAATTTTTCTTTAAAATTTCACTAAAAATGACAATTGTTATTGGCTATAAAACTCTCCAGAAAACAGCAAAAGTTGAAAAAAAAGTCAAAATTAGTTAAACATGAAGCTAAAGAGATCTTGACCCATAAATATGGCGAGTTTAAAAAATGTACAATTAGTAGAAAAATTTTTATACCATATTAAAATCTTTAAATGCATTTTCTGAGAAACTATGTTTTTCAATTTTTAGCTTCACTGTAAAGTTCACTACAGGATTGCTTTTTAAGATATTGAATTGAAATTTTCAGAAAATGTTTTATTTAGTTTTTTCTGCAATCTAGACTATAATCTAATCTCTGTGTATATATTTATGTATTTTATTGCACTTTTTGTGAGAAAATAACATTAGTTTTTTGTAAAAAATTAAGTTCTCGCATAAAAAATGACATATTTCAAAAACTTTTCAAAAGTATCACAAATTTTATAGTTATAAGCACAGATAATGATTTTATTTATGAATTGCATAAATATTATTCGAATATATTAATTAGAATTTTTA
Organism: Trichonephila clavata; assembly: GCA_019973975.1. Taxonomy (NCBI): domain Eukaryota; kingdom Metazoa; phylum Arthropoda; class Arachnida; order Araneae; family Nephilidae; genus Trichonephila; species Trichonephila clavata. The sequence goes on along the minus strand of BMAO01018134.1, from coordinate 66,575 downwards.
ATACAAGCCTAACCGTAACTGCAATTTTTCACTAAAATTTCACTCAAAATTCCCAATAGATCGAAAATTATTTTTAATTTTGGGGAAATTGTACTTAAATTCTTAGTTTTATGCTCCATTTCAAATATAAAAATGTTTATTTAGTTGAAAATTTATATATTTCAAAAAAAGTGCTCCGAAGGTAGTCACATACCTTAACATAAATTGTAAATATTTGCGACTGAAAATTTTTGAACTGATAACATTTTTTTCAGCAAACAAATATCTACTAACTTATTTTAAAAGAGTTAATGTTTCATAAATATGATTCCTTCTTTTCAAGACTAGGCAAGATTCCTTATTATTGATTGACTGGAAGCTTATCAGTCTATTTTCAAAGTTTGGGAGTAATTCTGAGAAATAAGCTGAAAATAATAGGTAAGATGATAGTGTTAACAAAAGTTGGAAAAGGAAACAATGTTTATATGATCTTCAAAAATATCAAATTAAAAGATCGAAACTGGTAAGTCGCTTCATTGCATGCTAAAATTGGGTATGTTACTTTCACTGGTTCCTAACGGGGAACGTGTTTTTGTCAAGAGCAACTTACTGGGGTTTTTGGCATGAGGCGCTTTAAAATTCACTTTTAAAAAAGCCATTGAATTAAGGAATATTATTTAAACTTTTTTGTTTTAACTTGGGATTAACTTTAGTTTTCAGTTTCTATACTAAATATATTTTGGTTCTCTCACTCTAAGTGACTACTTTATATTAATTTATACACAAACTAAACTGATAAATTTTTGAATTTAGTTTCAGATTTCTTATAAGGGAATTCATATACTTAATATTTCTCAAAAAGACATTGATAATAATTAAATTTTGGATGAACAGATATGGAAATTAATAGTCATATGAGAACATCAAAGAAATATTCTAGTTCATGCATTTCGTATGCTTTTTTAAAAATGAAAAAAGATCTTTTTATAGAAAGGTCACTAGACAGCTGTATTTGACAACCCAATAGATAAGAAATATGCTTTATGAAGAAAATGTGATTGAAGATATGTCAAACTTTGCGTGCCATATGAAGATCAAACCTTACAACTTTGACCTAGTAAGAAAATGAGGACTGATTGCATGACTCCAAGGAACATTTAATGTTACTTGATATTTATTTCTTTGTTCATCATTCTTCTACAGTTTTTTAGAAACATTTATATAAATTGATCTCAAAGTTCAAATAGGGTAAGATATTCTAAAAATATATTTCAACGTCAGGGGTATTACAAATTGTGAATGCTATAGATATATCATTGTAAATACTATAGATATATCATTGTAAATACTATAGATATATCATTGTAAATACTATAGATATGTAAATACTATAGATATACATATATCATAAAACAAGTGAACAGTTTTTACGGATAGATGTTCTTAACTTTAATTTATCATGAAAAAATCATTTGGGATATAACTTCAAAGTTTGGAATGATAAATTTTTTTTAGAAGATTGTTCTTTATACATCTCTAAATTATCAGGTTTAAAAAATAGGTATTCACGTTAATTCTATATAAAATCATATAGTGTTTTCTTAGATTGTACTCGTTTAACCTTTTTAAATTGTTCGTTTACTTTAGAAGTACCTATGGCTAACATTAAGCAGATTGCTACATTATTTTAGTCCCCAAAATAACTAAAATTATCGTATTTTTTCATTTGGGGTGTAAAATGTTTTACAGTGTTCAGATTTTTTTCTTTGCTTACTGATTTAATTTTATATTCTTCAGTGGTGCGTATTATTTTAGGATTTCCATGCAAAATGGTGTACAACTACAAAAGAAAACAATTTGCAATGCTTAAGAATAATTTTGAGAGTAACAGAAAACGAGAATAATCTATTATCATTTACATCAATTTTTATGAATCTGGCGACGGATCTCGTAATTTGGAAAAACGATCAAGATCACCTACTTCGAAGATTTGCCATGTGACATTTGAGATAAATAAAGGTAGCGTGATGTTTATTAAATTAAATATTTAGTTTATTTACACCGTAGCTTTTAATTAAAGTATGTACACTGAAGAAATTAAAAATATTGTTTATATAGAATTATTAGAGTTCAAGTTCTGTTGTTTGTGAAGGAGGAGGTCACGACTCGTCTCTACGAAAATTTTCAAACGTCTCTCTCTGCCCTCTCTAGGATCTTTTTTCATGGTAGTGGCCGGCATCTAGATCCTCGAGTTACATCCGGTTAATGGGCGGAGTCTGGGGTTCCTCATGGTGTCAAAGGTTGCCGGGGAGATGTCGAAGACAAGACCACGCAATATCTAAAGTGTGAAGATGTTCATTGCACGTGGTGATCATATCCACGAAAGAAGCCGATTCACAGATGTGTGGCGGAAACGTTACAGCCGTCGCAAATGCTGCAATTACTCTAATAGGTTAGCATAAGGCTATAAAATATAGTTATAAGATACATACACGCACATATATGCCCATTAAATCTTATTACAAATTCGAAAAACTAAAATCTAAGAGTAAATTAGCAATTTGTTAGATATCCATTTTTTTTATTTCATGCTATTTCATAATTTTGATCCACATGATTTAAAGGTTTATGAGTTTTGAATTTTATTTCATAGTACGTATCTATCAGTCTGATGCCACGTTACACCTACAGCAGATATAATAATTCCTATTTCTTAGTTTTTCTAAAATTTGCAATTGTATTAATGACCTTTTTTTACTATCATGCAATGTCCAATAAATTTAAGAATTACATCATAAGAATTACTTCATCCATGAGTATTCGATAACTGCTGATTAAAACAAAAGTTAGAAAAACAAATATCAATCTTGAATAATGAAAACTAGGTAAACAGTCCATATATCTAATGAAAAAAATAAACCAGTTTAGAATATATCTACTGCAACAATTATCGTACGTTTTTCAGGGATATATTTTCCAAGTTTATATCGGCTTTTAATTAGCTACGCTCTACCTGACAACTATTCTCACAATAATCAAATATTTATGAAATCTACACGTATTTTAATTTAATTATATAAATTGTAAATATTTGTAAAGTGATTTACCCATAACTACTAATCAGTATTTAGGTAGTAAAATGTTGGATATAAATTTTGATAAAATCAATGTTCAGGATTTTAAAACAAAATTTTTTATTTTGTCAGGATATAAGCAGTGGATTTATTCCTATACATTCTTAACTGTAAACATATTGTATTTATACAATAAATCAAACATTAATTTGAAAAAAAACTGGACAATCTTTTAAAGGAAGAATGTGTTTAATATTACCTAGATTGAAATATAATAAATGTTGGAAAATTTTAACTCTCTTTTGCAGTTAAATATATTACATTTAAGCAGCGAGAGATCATACTTTAATATATATAAAATATTATAGTATTAAAGAATAGTCAAAAATATATACTATAACATTTCAGTTTTCTATAAAAGCTGCCAAGAGTTTTCTATATACGCTGCTTGACTGTAGAAAAATGTTAATTAAATATAATGAGGATGATGTTATATATCGGAAGATAAGTTCTTGAATTGAATCTTATGACTGATGTTTTAATGTAAAATACAGTTTAAGAATGTTTAATCCTGGTTTATAAAAAATTAATTTAATAAACATATTTAATGTATCTCATAGACAATTCCATTGAAATTTTATTTAAAAATATATTATTTAGAAGGTTTTGATTAAAATTAGATTGAGGTGCTTTTATTTAATGTTTAATTTGTCGAGGCTAAAAGTACTTTTTTTCTTTAGGTATTCTTAAAAAAATTTTAATAGCTATATAACATTTTATTCCGAAATTATATAACATACATACATTAATAAAGAGAAGATAAAATGTATAAAGTTATGTTAGAATTTTAATTAAGCCACATAAAGGAGACCAAATTCATTTGTACTAGTATGATTCGAAGCCTTCAACATTCAGTGGAGGGAGATATATATTTACATTGCCCTATAAAGCTGCACGAGGGCTATTGGCGACGGACCTGGTAATTTTGAAACAAGGTTAAGTGACGAAAACGATACCTGAGTTGGAATCCTCCTCTTCCAACTTCCACACTACATCTACGTGGTGAGCCTCACCAGATTTAATGTGCAACAACCCCCTCTAAACGGCGGGTTTTCAACAGTACGATGCTGGAGCTAAACATTTAGTGGAAATTATATAATTAGAAGCCACTTGAGCTTACTATAAATTAATGGGATTCAGAAAATACAGTTTTCTTCGTTTTTCCAGAGAACAAATTTGAGCACTTTTTTGAAACTGCTTTTCAAAGGTGATGAGAAGGGGGTTATGTAATGTAGCTAAAGCGTTGACGAATGTTCGTTGAACTTCTGTCAATGTAGAAATCAGAATTCAAGAAGATCTTGTAGAACATATGATGGAATGCAAACGATGTAAGTCAATTTAATATAACTGCTAAAACCACCTTCTCACCACTTCAATAAAGAAACTCAAATTTTCATTGGTGATAAGGAGAGATACCATCATATGTCGATGTCGTGTTTTCCTTTAATCACAATATCCGAAGATCCCATCCTACCGTCACCACGAATCGAAAAGTAATGGAGTTTGGTTCTGATGCATTGCCTCATCCCGAAAATTATCCTGACTTGTCTACTAATTATCCCCATTTTCTTACACTGGAAAACTTTTTCAGCCTTGCCTTGATAGTTTTGATGTCAAAATTGCCCCTCCCAAGACATTTTTTTCACTCCAAAACGAGGACTTTTACCAACATGGGACTCATCTCCTAGCAGAAAAATATGCATGGCTCATAGAAAGATGTTACCAAGTCATAGGTTCGAATTTTTATACAACTAAAGACCCGTCTTTCAATGTACATTAGGTATGTCGGGGCTCAAAGTCTTCACAAAGTGTTGTGTGAAAGTTTGGAGAGTAACGTGCAAACTCAGATGCCATCCTCATTACTTAACCCTTTCGAGAGTCTTGGGAAGATTTTCCCATCTGCATGATCTTACAAAATACACCTGTGGGAAGTGCAAGACCCATCATAATACATTGAACTAGCTATTATAGCGATGGGAAGACTGATTCCCATACTAATCTTTTATTTCTTTATTGTCCTAGCCATCATAAATAGTTTCATACTGTGGCAAGGGAACAAAAGAAACAGAAGTTTAAGCCAGCTAATATTCCGTATAGTATTAGCTCATCAGTTAATAGACGGATATTCTTCAAGAAAAAAGAAAGAACATCCTGCGAGCTTCCAAGCAAAGAAGTGTGTAGTCCGAATGATGTGCTCTTTGCCAGTGGGGGAAATAGTCTGCCAAAGATGGTTTGCAACTACAGATGAAGTAGGAAATGTAGCAGAAAGGGGGTCCGCTACATATGTGCAGAATGGGATATCCCCTTGTGCATTGCAACATGCTTCTCGTCTGTTCATGTCAAAAAGTCACCATTATATTTAATTTTTTCTTATGACGGTGAATGGCTCTTTTGGGAAAGTATTCTTCCCACTCCTAAAATTTAAATGTAAACACAAAATTCGGCAAAATAAAGTATACTTCATTAAATGCCATTGCTTAATTGCTAATAAAACATAAAACATGCGAGAAATTCAAAACAGAAATAAATGGCCCATGATAGGTTTAACTGAGGCTCGCGAAATATAATGAAATCCGTCACGAATAGCTCTCTTGTAAATTTGAAACAATCAGTCAACTAACTAGAAACAAGACAAGAGGTCATAAATAGTAATGGCAAGTATCTTAGCAATCCCAAATTATACCACTTAATCTTAGATCTTACCCACTATGAGATCATAATTCCTTTTTATTCGAGCAATATATTCAACCCTAGAATTAAACAAAAATTTCAATATATGATAGATTTCAATCTAACATTTATCCCTCACACACATACATACACATTAATATTTAATACTTAATTCAGTAATATTTGTTAGAATAATTTCGTAAAACTCAAGCATCTAATAGTAATAATAATTCAGCGTTTTAAATAAAGTATTGTTTAGTTTATATCTAAAGTTCATCCTCAGATTTTATACATTAATTTTAGAAAATGAGTATCTTAATTTTACAACTTTTAAATCAATCAAATTCTAAATAAATTACTATGATATAATATCGATATCAGCAATTTATTGGTAAAACTACTTCAGTAGGTTCTTATAATTTTATAGGAATCGAAAGTGTAAGCGAAAAGTTATAAATAAATAAAAAGTATTCAATAAAATCTGTGCATGAAGAACAGCTTGCCAATTACATTATTTCCAATACTTATACTTCGTTTAGTATTTAACAGTAATGAGTTTATAGTTAAGGCTCAAGACATGTTTGGATGGCATTGTCAAAAATAAAATAATAATTCAGATTGATTGTAATCTACTATAAAAAAAAAGTAATTACTTACTAATAATTCTTTAATATTAAAATCATTTAGTCAATAAATGCCACATTGTGCAAAATATGGATTTATAGTACTGCAGTAGTGTTTCATGAGTTATGAGCAACGGACATTAAGTACTTATCGGTTATAGGACCTTGTTTGGTGATTGCTTTTCAGAGTTATCGCCAACAGAAACGTTGAAGATATTATCTGATGTTATAAATTAACTGGAAACACAATGGAAAAAATTATAATAGGTTTTCACACACACAGAAGCTTTACCTATTTATAATACTAGTAATTAGTATAAGACAGAATTTGGTGTATTTTTTTACATACTACCATTGTTGGTGCCTTGTAATCTCTCTCTAAACAATAAATTAACAATATAGCACAAATAAAATAACTCTTTAATTCTAATTAATCCATTTAAGATTTTGACAGTATTTGAAAACAGTGCTATTTATATCAACGACTAGAAAATCCCAAAATATTCAGAAATAGCTTCATTTATTTCTAGTATTAGCAACAGTTATGATCTAAAATTATAAACCGTTATGAGCTTATATTATTAAATTACAGAACCTGACGTGTTTTCAACGTCTTAATGGAATTAATTTCATGGTCCCTGTAACCGATAAGTACCGAACACAATTATTAGTGAAGAAGAATGATATGTATTTTACATAAAGCATATATTTATAAACTATCCTTTCTGCAGATGATACACACGTTAATTAATTATAAAGCCAAGACAAACGAGATTTATTCAGAAAATTTTGTTATGGCATTTTCTTAATGTTTCAATGTTTAGGATAATAAATTATTGTTTCTTAATATAATGTAAATTTGTGTACTTTACGAGCAATGAATCGTGTTTCTCCGATATTTTTATATGAGCTATGTTCTTTGAAACATCCAGTTTCAAGGTATGTGACTAACTTCGGAGCACTTTTTTTGAAATATATAAATTTTAAACTAATAAACATGTTTTTATTTGAAATGGAACATAAAAATAAGAATTCAAATACAGTATTACAAAGTGATAAATTATTTTGGAAATATTGGCAATTTTGAGTGAAATTTTAGTGAAAAATTGTAGTTACGGAAAATCCTTTGTTGAAATTTCTTATAAATATATTCTCATAATATTTATGCTGTACATAAAAAGCATCAATATCTGTGTTTTGAACCAAAAGATTTGTTATACTTTTAAACGTTTTAAAATATGCTAATTTTTACGCGAAAACTAATTTTAAAAAAATTAGGTTATTTTTTTACAAAAAGTGCATTAAAATACAGAAATATTAATACAGATAGTAGATTTGAGTCCAAGACACAGAATAAACTAGAAAAAACACGCTCTGAAAATTTCAATTCAATATCTTAAAAAATGATGAAAATAAACCTTACCGTGAAGCATACAATTTAAAAATATAGTTTCTCAGAAAATGCATTTAAATATATCTATACAACATGAAAAATTTTCTAATTGTACATTTTTTAAACTAGCCATATTTATAGATCAAGCCTGAAAATTAATCTAATTTGGAATTTTTTTTTTATTCATTTGCAGTTTTCTCGAGAGTTTTATAGATCATAAAAATTGACATCTTTAGTGAAATTTTAGTGATAAATTGCAATTTTGGCAAATCTATAACACAAAATTATAGTTAATGTATTCAAATAATATTTATACAGTACATAAATTGCAACTTTATCTGTGTCAAATATTAAGAGATTTTTAATACAAAATTTAAGCAAAAACTCAATTTTTAAAATATTAATGTAATTTTCTCTCAAACAGTGTAATAAAATACATAAACATAAACACAGACACTAGATTTTAATTCGTAACACGGATAGAACTAAATAAAACATATTGAATTGAAAATTTCAGATTATATTAAAAATAATTTGTGTGGTAAACTTTGTCGTGAAGAAAAATATTGAAAAACAGTTTCTCCTAAAACACATTTAAATATTTAACCTCAAAATAAAAATATTCTCCTTGTTGTACATTTTTAAAACTCCCCATATTTATAGCTCAAGGCCTCTTGGTATGTATGAATCGTATGGTTGAATATACAGCTCCGTCGAGAAAAGGAAGTCAATATTTCTTACTTTTGCAAACGAAGTACATAGGCTAGAGGAAATTCCTCCTTTTTGAAGTCAAAATATGTTAGATCCATGACTCTATATATATATATAATATATATGTCAGATCTGGAAATATTAGCTTCAAAATTAAGAAAATAATAAATAGAAATAGAGTGAACTCTTTACTATCACGTAGGGATTTTAGGGTAAATAAGCCTATTTAAAGGTATAGCGAGTGCTGACGTAAGAAAGAGAGTTAAGCGAAAAGAATAGCTGGTGACTCCTCGCTGCAATGTTGTCTTTTGTTCCACTCGGTTGTGTGTCAAAGACCGCCATGTTGGATTTAATATGTTTGAAGAATAATAAAGAAGTTATTTTAGAGATGATGTTCTCCTCATTTTACCAGCGGCCTGGGCCTGACATATATATAATATATAAAATAAATAAAATTGAAGTGTCTGTTTGTAATTTCAAAATAGCAGCTTTTTACTAAATGCATTTAAAGGTATATACGATACTTATATCAAAAAATAATTTTTTAAAATTTTTGTCTGTCTGTCTGTCAGGTCGGTCTGTTTGTTCAGCTAATCTCAGAACTTCTGGTCCGATTTTAAAAATTCTTTCACCAATGGAAAGCTACATTATCAGCGAGTAACATAAGATATATTTTATCTCCATATTCCTACGGGAACGGGAACTATGCGGGTAAAACGTTGACGTTGCTTACTCCCCATCTTGGCGCAAAAATATGCATTTGGTCAATAATGGAAATTTTAATAAAAATTTTCTCACATTTGTAACAAATAACTGAAACATAGTGTAATTTAGCATCTTTACAAAAAGCAATTTTTAAAATGATTTTTATTAAACGTCTAACGTTCATTACGTTACGTTTGTTAAATGTAAAACTAATTAAAATTAAACTCAAACTTTGAGAAACATCGCCAAGTTGGCTAGGCAGTTCTCTATTCCGACAATCCCAGATATTTTAATGGAAATTTTCTCTCACTTTTTAAAGAGGGAAACGAAATAAAGTTTTAGCGAATTGCGCGCGCGATATTGAAAGTTCTATGGTAATATTAATTGACAGTTTCATAAAAAGTTTTGATTACTTTAGTAGTTTTGATTGTTGATTAGTTTTGAAAGTATTTATTACTTTGAATTTTTGGAATAAGTACAAAGACTACATGGCGGAAGATATTTTGCGACGAAAAACAACCAAATATGCCTTTCAATGAACGCATCTACAACGAAACGAAATAAAAGTTTTCAGAATGGTTACGAAGAAGCTACATGATTTTGGAATGATTAGCCCTAGACTTGAACTTTCGAGTGTTACCCTCACATAAACTTCAATTAAAACTAAGCAAAATCTTGATGCTCCTCGACTATGTAAAGGAATGAAGCTTTGGATCACAAAACTGGTGCAGAATATACTTGGTGCCAATATTTGAACATATGTCATGAAAAGGGATAGTATTATCATACCTCGAATTCCAAGTATCCCCACTGACCTACCGTTTCAATTCAATTCTAAGTTCAATTTCCAGTTTTACTGTTGCTATTAACAAAGCTAACATTTCAGGTAGCATTTGGAAAAGCAATGTTTTTTCCATGGCCAGCTATATGTAGCCTGATCGGTGTGTCTAATGCCCAAATCTTCACATATTTGCAACTGATGGAAGAACATATAATATGGTATACAGTAGCATCTTAGAATAATATTCTGTTTTGAGTTCTTTTAAAAAGGAATTATATATTAAGCGTAGATACTTTTCGATTTTTAAAAATATTAATAGTTTATAAGTTAATTGAATATTTGTTGTTCATTATTTATAATAAATTTTGTTTTCCAGTTTTTTTTAAACTAAGATTCAATTTTAGAAATTTTTTAATGTTATTAGTTCCAAGTCAAGCATATAAAAAAAATTACCATATTATTATTATTTACTTTCTAATTGATAATGATTACGACCTGGACAGTTATTTTAAAGACATCTAACGCGAGCGGAGAAAGCGGGTAAAAAGCTAGTTATATATTATATTTATATATATATATATACAGAGAGAGAAGAGAGGTTTTGACATTTTTTCTTATAAGAAAATTTAAGATTTACTGTGCAAAATTATTTGCTAATATATATTCACCCTACTGAAATATTCGATAAAACTACCTCAGAGTTGAGATAATTTTCAGAATTTGAAATCTGTGATGAAATATTTTCCTTACCAAGTAATGTCACATGTAAATATGAACGTAACAAATATCTCATAAATATTTCATTCAGTATTCGGCATGAAATAATAATAACACTGTGGGAAGATAATTGAGGGTTTTAAAATAACTTCCACCATATCCGGTTGACGTTTCACATATAAATGCTTTTTCTAGTACAATTGCCACTTCTTGAGACGGGTTATTGAGAAAAACAAAAATAACTAATTCGGAAGATGTGATGTACAAAGAATTTATTGATGTTTACATGTCTAACATAATTATGGATTAAAAATTGCCTTTGAATGTTAATAATAAGTAATAATAACAGCGAAGAAATTTGCATCAATTGCTATTTTGTTAAATATTCTCAATCTGATTTGTTTAAATTTGATTTATGTTCAAATAAAAAAAATCACATTAAACTCATTCAATAAAAAAATAAATAAACTTCTTAATTTTACTTGTCACTGATTTCTAAGAAACACAAATAATATGCATATTATAAAAACCATTATGCGAAAATAAAGTCAAACTTTAAAGTATTATAACAAGAGAGAAATAATTTAAAATAGCACGATTAAGCATCTTAATGAAAGCAAACTGCCTTTTTCATCTTGAAATACTTAAAATGACCTGATATTCTAAAGGAACGCTCTTGTGATTTTACAAGTATTTAGAATTTACCGACTTGGTGAGTATTCAAAATTACAATGACTTAGTAATAAAGTGCGTTTATTTTTCAAACAGCCTTTGAAAAAAATATATCTCTTCTCCATAAAAAGTTTAGATTTAATGGAATTCCCATCATACACAATAACACAAGTTATGTTAGAAAAAAAACACACAAATACCTCTACTAAGTTTTTTAAGTAAAAACATCATTTTGCAGCGTTGGAGCATTCCTTTGTTTTAATCACTGTTAAAATCTCGTTAGCCATTTTATAAAAAGAAACTAATAGCAAGCTGTAAATATCTCTGTAGACTAGACATGTGTTATTGCTTCTATATGTGTAGTACCACTGGATGGCTGCTTTATCACAAACACCACAAACACTCGATGGGATTCAAATTTAACTCTTACCAAATCAATCAAGTACTTGGATTTTTCTCTACTTTCAAATAGTCGTTATCAGCCTTTGACCTCAATAAAAATTTAACATCCATTTGAAACTTCACCTATTCACGTAACAAATTAAAACACCAATTTCCATTCACAGTGGTTTAAAATGGCAAGAAAAATACACATTGACCCTTTGGCTTGATGGATGTTGACATTTGAAATTGTATATCTGACATATATTTTTCCACTTAATCAGAGAACTATGCGGCTTCTCGCCAAAGCCTGCTTCAAATTTGACTCAAAGGAAAAAACACTGTACTTCTCTGTTGCACAGCCTAGTTCTGAAATTATCTGGCACAAGACAGTTATTTTTCTTCATACACGAAATCAATCAAGATTTCCTTCAAAAACTGGAATTTTTATCTATAACTAACCTTTAACCCCTTGTAATCTCCCTTGGGAGATGATTTCCGGAAAAGTCTTTTTAGCAGTCCGCAACCCAACAAAAGGAGCATACTTAGCAAATTTCAAGACTGCAAGGTTAATAGTTAAATAAGGAATTTTTATACGCCCCCTTAACCCCTTACAACCCTCTTGGGAGTAAATTAAAGCAAAACGCATTCTTAGCGAATTTCTAATTAACAAATAAAACCTGCCCACCAAATTTCAATCTGTAAACCAAATAGTTCCGGAGATATCATGATGAATAAGTCGCTTTCTCCTCTGTATAGATAGATTAACCAAAATAAGTGAGGTCAAATGTCTTGAAATAGAACTGGGACTGATTTTGGTGCCCTTTACAGCAGTAATAAGTCGAATCTTACCGCAGGATTTTGTTGGAGATCGTACGACCAGATTTATATGGCATGGTGTACACTCGTTTTTCTTGGTCGACTGCTTCTCTTTTGGTCCATACATTTTTCCGAATTTTTAAATTTACTGATATCTCAAGAAATAGATTCTTTCTCATATTTACCCTCTTATTTATTACGTGTTTATCGAATCGGCACTATACGAGGTCAATAATTCCATTCTTTTTTGCAACAGTGTGTGAAGGATTTTTAATCATTGTAATAATTACACAGCAGCGCTGTGAGGGACAAAATCCAATAAACTCCAACATATTAAATGAGCATGCACATTTATAGAAAATAGCAGAATGTATTTTGAATAGTTAACACCCCAGAAGTATTCAATATTATACTTATTCTTACGTATAATAGAATTTTTTTCAGACATAGAACTTTTCAATCAAATCAAGAGTCACAAGATATTTAAAATATTACATATAAGAACTACGTTCTATAAATAATTCATTAACCTAACGAATACGTCTATACTCTACATTTTTCCATATCTCGATTAGAGCAAAATTATAAACGTTGTATTTAATGCTATGAAGCCATTTCATATCTGTAACTTCATTTTCTGAAAGGGAAAGAAATATGTTTTCTCATTATTCAAAACCAGTTATGCAATTCAATATGAACAACATAATTTAATATTTAAGGTTTTATACTTAACTAGCCGAAAGATGAGTTAAATAATTTAATGTGTGTGTGTGTGTGCTTTCTCCTAAATCAATACAAACTTACTTTATCCTGATTAATTTTAAATATTGCTTTGTTTTTCTTTTTACTTTGCTTATGTTTTAGTATTCAAAACTTAATTATAAAACGCTCCTAAAATTTGAAATATCAGAAGTCACACAAAGGGTGAAACTATTTTTTAAATTATCTTTTTGTTTCAAAAGATAATTTTAATTTACTGAGAGGAAAGGAATTTACTTACATGACTGTTTCACTATCAACGTCACGAAGCAATCAAAAAATATATCGTTCGGAACATATTTTAATAAACGTAACTTCCTATATTCGTTAGTAATTAATTAGTAGAAATTTTAAACTGAAATAACTACAATGCAATTAAATTATGCAGATGAAAAGATAAGTTTCTAAACGAAAGTCTTATGTATGTGTACACTTTGTAATCAAACATTCAATTGCGAGAAGTAATGTATTAATACATGGTTAAATCATGTATGTGTGTGTGTGCTATGGTATGATTGGTGTTTTATAAATATTATATGTTTTTACTTTGTGTCTCCTTAAAATAATTAGTAACGTATGAAATTTGTTTTTCTTCCACATCATAGCTCAAATATATCCCAAGTGAACATTTATATCCAATGTGTTATTGAATAGTATGACATAAATGTAATCATAAATTGTATAATATTCAGTAATGGGCCTCTTCAATAATTTTGATGACAAACAACATAAAAAACTGAAAACTGCCTTAAAATTCTCTTTTGAATAATTTTTTAAGGTATTAGTATTTCGTACTAAAGTTTTAAATAATTATAATATGCTAATGTTATGTGAATTTAAATGCCATCAATATATTTTTCTGATCATATATATATAAATTACAGTTTAAAAAGCTTTCGAATATAGACACCATATTTGTCTTTTTTTATATTGTTTACATATTTTAATTTTTAGGCATTTATAAATTAAAAGATAGGAAGAAAATTAAAAACAATATATGTCATCACGATAAGTCTGTTTCAAAGTATTTTTGGAATTCAAAAAAGTTTTTGAAGTTAAAAGATTTACATTTGTTGATTTTCCCAAGTACAATGGCATTACCTAGTTTTAATTACAAACCTTTGTTTTGGTCAAATAAACTACATTTACCGCCTGATAATAATTACATGTCACATTTATACCAAATTGCATGATTCAGCAGGAACTCATAACCCATCCTGAAAGTGATAACCTACGGTGTTCACAAACGCTGATATTATTTGCTCAATGAATTACCACAGTTGCAGCGGAAAGTAGGAATTAATTCAAATAATTGGACGCAAACGTCCTTTAAATAATAGCATAGCTGCGGAATTTTAAAATAGCAAACGTCATAGCTGTGAAATCGGGCTTGAGTCCTTATGGATGACGCAAATGCAGATAGATTATATATGCATTAAATGTACAGAAGCAAATACAATTTTAATTTACATTTTCAATGAACATTAAAGATATAGATCCATTGATTGTTCTATAAATATCCCTTATTAATTGTCAATGCCCATGTAAACATCTTTTTTGACATTTTGGCCCACAGCTTTGCGATCTGTTAATATTAAAATAACTTAAATAATGTTGCCACAGCAATGTTTTGTCTCAAGTCTAAAGCCTGTTGTAAAAAGATACCAGTTTGGTCGAAATATTCCATGTCGCATCAATAAATCAATTGATTTTAAACTAAAAATTTAGATTTTCTAACATAGTTTCTCTACAGTCCATTCAATTAATACTCAAGCATTATTCTTTAGTCACACAACAATATTCAACAGTATATAAACAGGACTATTATATTGATTTAAGAACATACCCCTGTATATATTTCATTATTATTAATATTTGTTAAATGATTTCGGGCATACCAATATATTAATGTTTTATTGCAATTTTTTTCCATCATTACTTTTCAAATGAATACAAAGTATTACACTATTCACAAAATTCTGATTTCTTTGACTGCTCATTTTAGTAACATTTCATCTTTATAATTAAAAAGTATTATTTTAGCTTACACCAGAATAAAATTTAGCTACACGGTTGTTGTCTTTTTGAAAAATATTGTATTGTTAATAAACCACACTGAAGATGACGGTCTTATAGTAAAACGAATACAACTAAATCCCCATCTTCCATCTTTTTCTTATCAAAGTTAGGTTCTTACGAAAGAATTGTAAATTATGTTTTATTCAAAGTGTTGTTCATCGCTTGCCACTTCTCGCCCTTTCCTTTTGTGTAGCATACGGATACCGTATCGAAAGACCGCTCCATATTTGAAGCTAAGAGAGAATTAACTCAGTTTTTTACATCTTCATATGACCTGAGATAAGTAATGTGCCATCAAATGGAACACGTGATAATCGAAAGGACAATGTCTAGGTAATACGGCAAGTGGGGTAGGACTTAGCAATTGAGTATTTCTAATTGGTTTTGACCAGCACGTTACCATCTGGACAAGCATTTTCAAGTAGGAGAATACTTTTCTGTGTCTAGAGTAGTAGTTTGTGAGATTTCCATTGATTATTCGGCTCAATTTCATCAATTATGTTTGGAAGTGAACCCCAGTAATGGTTTCGTTTGATTTGAGCAATTCATAATACACGGCATCCATTTGATCTCACCAAATATGCAATATGAGTTTCTATCCATAAATATTCGGCTGTGGAAACATGACCAAGTGATTCCGATGATTTCCTTTTCTTTGGGTTACCGTAGTGGATCCATTTGTCATCACCAGTCGCTACATGTGGCAAAAGACTATTTCGTTTATGCCTAGAAAGCAGGATTTTGCATTTGCAAAATTGGCATTCAACGTTTCCCGGCTTCAGTTTATATGGAATCCAATTTTCTTGATTCTGAATCATTTCCAACAATTTTAAACATTGTGAAATTACTTGTTAAGTCACACTTTTTGTAAGTGCAAGTTCTTGCATTTAGCTCGAATCTTATGCTACGGTCTTTGTCTTCGAAGCCAATCTCAACGTTTTTAAACCTTTGAAACCCCTTATAACAACTTCTCTCACTGAAAATAGCCTCCTCATATGCTTCTACTAGATCCTCAGCTGAAAATTTCCTCAAAGTAAAGAGTAAATCAAAAGTTCCTGCCAATGACACATATTCGGCTTAAACCTCAACACATTCGCGTGAAGAATATTATGTTATGCTCATACAAAATCGTCAGTACTTCAAGGTTATGGTGTTGCCAGATGTCCAACCTCACAATATGACGTCTTACATCTGTACATTCCAAACGTAATTTAATAGTGACGTCATCTTTTGTCTAGCACTGGAAACTTATTTTTACTCCTTCTAAAAAAAAGTTTAGAGAGGTCAAGTATGTGCAAATGAGCCAAATATAGAGCAAATGACCAACACTCAAGGCAGTGTTGCTGCAATAAATGTGTTTAATGAGAAAGACATCCAACCTTGATTCTTTGTCTAAAAATCCACTATTTACAAAAAAAATAAATAAAAACACACACACAAACATCAACTTAGATCAAAGACACAAAAAAATAATTCATATTCATATTTTAGTGTTTGATATAAATAAATAAAATTATACCTGGAATACATGCATACATTTTTCTCATCAGAATTCCAAGATGCAATAAATGCAGCATGTGATAGTTTAACTGTACAGTATTAAGTAAATTAAACCTTACGTGGATCGTAGCGTCGGTTTCTAAACGGGAATAAAATAAACTAATTCATGTAGTAATAATAAATATTCAATTCCAAAAAGAACAAAGCCTAGAGAGAGTAGCTCATAATCGTATTCTTCATGTTTTAATTTATTGTTTTAGAAGCAAGACGGAATCTCATTTGAAAATTACATTGCAGTTTCTAAATTCGGCACCGAAGCAAATATCCCATGGCCCTCATTAAGGCATAGAGAAAGAAAGTGAAGTTACGATCATTTGGTGACTCCTAACATTGTCTGTTTCTTCCCTTGTGACGACCAATCTGGCTGCTGCCTGCGGCGAATCAAAACAGACCAACCATGTTTCCCTCCTTTCGAAAGATTGTTTCCTTTCAATTACGCTAGGATATGGCTCTGCACGGGGAGTCAATAGTTCGTGACAGCGATGTACTGGACAGTGAATTATTTGTTTCTAGGAAGTTGTTTACTTTTATGAACAGTTCTATGATCTATTAATAAGATATTTGGAATCGATTTTTTATTATTTTTATTTTTACAAAAAAAAAAGGATCCTTAAGAAAGTGCATTAATATAAATGTGTCTCTATTGAATCCGGATTTTAAATAAGTTTATGTTGATCAAATTTTTAAAGAAATTAAAAAATAATGAAAATATTAACACGCAAAAAAAGCAGAATATGATGTTATTTTTAACATGTAAAATTAATTATAAATTTTATTTAAAAAAGAAAGCTTAAAATTAAATTTATTTTATTTTATGACAAACAATTGATTTTTTAAAAACATAAAATGTAATTAATATTAATAGTCGTCTCATAAGGAGAAAACTAATTTGTGAAATTTGCAATTACCTTATTTGCCTTTTTTGGTTTTCTCATTCCATTTTCCTAAAAAATAATTTCCTAAGCAATTAATATATTTAAAATATTTTAATGAAGTGTTATATACAATTCAAAACATGAATTATCGTATAAGTCATGTTAATGAAAATAAATTCTGAAATTTGAAATATTTATTTAAAAATATATATTAGTCGTGTTATGTAATGTGCTGCCGAATTCGACCGACATATTCAGAAAAGTGATAATAAACAGCATGAGGGAACGACAAATCGCCATAGAACATGCGGTCGTAAACCACCTTTAGTTGGAGTAATTCGCAAAACCAGTTATGAAGGATGTGGCATGAAAAGGGGCAAGAAATACATTTATTAGGCGTACAGAATGTCTACAATGACGTCTACAAAGAGAACAATGCATCACATCTCGACATCATAAATGCAAAGACAAGTGATTGTCACAGGAATTGTTTGAAATATAGGACTCATAACACAGCTAAAACTAATGGACGAAAGATTGTCGGACGCGTTTAAACAAATCCGGTGTGATTGCGATGTCAACTGAAGTAACGACGATCCAGACAGTGAGATCTCCGTCTGTAGCCACCAGCATTTCGCACACAAGTGATTTCAAGTGGCCCTAAAAGACGATATCAATGTGATTGAGGCCCGGGGAGCTTGGAGGCAAAGCAAGAGGTCTGAAAGGTCCAAACCACCTTACGGGATATGTAGCATGGAGGTGGTTCGAACCGTAATCGAAAACTAAGCTGAGACATCATCATGAAAGAACCACACGTTCTGGTGCGCTGTGGCTGGTGCTTACTTCAGCAACTCCAGCAGAAGTGGGAAATTTACATACGTGAAGGTTTCTTCAACCCTATTCTGGGGTTCCCAATTCCCGCATTCATTTGGCCATTCGCCTCGTCTGGCACATTGTTCTCCCTAGAACTACTAATATCACGATCTTCCTCTGTCACGACCTGTTGGTCACGGGTTCGAGGAAGAAGCATATATGGTATAAAGATACTTAATTTTATTCAACTTTTAACACTTTATAAAATGCACTTTATTAACTAAACCTAGGAAGCAATAAGAAAGCTACCTTGAATTTATGTAACAAAATTACGTAAGGTATTTATCTGAATAAAATCCCTTGTATGATCTGGCCTGTAACTTGCTAGCTCATTTAACTTCAATGTTAATGCCTTACATTAATAGTAGGGTGGATTCTCCTTCTATATTAGACTTACGTTACACGATTGTCAGTCACAAATACTTAGATTTCATCTTACAATCAACACTTTGCCATTACCTTTCCTACTCAGCGACTGGTACTTAAGTAGAAGTTGCACTAGCATAAAACCGACTCATTTAAATGGAAAACGGTTTTTAAATTAAAAAGAGTATTTTTCCCCAAGAGGATTAGTTGAAGCCCGAAAATAACCAGTTACACACCCACTAAACGTGGTTTTCGCCTCCATGTTCTATGTTGATTTGTCATCCCCATGCTGCCTACTATCCCCCCTCTGAATTCGTCCGTCGAATTCGACAACACCCTGTATACTTGTTATTATTTTTATCTTGTTATTTCTTTCCGCTTTATTGTTTCTGTTTTATAATTAAGGAATTAAATTAATACTACATGTTAAGTATGAAATTGGCAGATTTATTTTTATGATTTTAAGAAGGAATTGTAAATTTAAAACTCAATTCAACTAATTTAGGGAGTAAACATTAAATACATTGCTTTATATTAATATATTTTGAAAAATGTATATGAAGCTCAGTACTTGTAACTCAGAATTAGACTGCAGACACTTTTAAAACATTCTTTTTTTAGTCACACACACATTATATTTAATATTTTTATCTCCAAGTATAACCTCCTCTCTGGGTTTTCACATCAATGTGAATTAAAATTCTCAAAAAACGTCCATTTGTATTTGTATAATTAAAACATTACACTATGTTGCCACTCGGAAGTAGCAAAGATAAAGAGAGAGAAACGCATAACTACTGCAGCTCTCATATTCCCAGATCAAAGGTAATTTTAGACAGAGTAGAAGCTTATATAGACAGCTTTCACGAAAGAGAGAGTATAGGTTAATTAAATTATTTATTCCATTAACTACACATTTTGCTTTTCTTCTGTATGTTATATGTGGGAGAGTTCCCAATTATTTATTTAAGGTAACGCACTTTTAGAGTAAAAAAAGTCTGATTAATACTTTTAAAATACATGGATTTTTTCCGAGAGTTAGATATAGAGAGATATTAGTTGTCACACAAAAAGCTACACAACGTCTATGAGCGACATACCTCGCAGTTTTGAACCATGGTCAAACGAAGAGGATGACACCTGATATAACAACCCCCTTTCTTAGCATCCACTCCCCACCAACAGAAGGACGCTTCAGCCTCGATAGATTTAATGTGTAACGACCTCTACACGGTGGGTCTTCAACGACACAAAGCTCGATCTCATGACACACCAGGCATAAGCCCGTAACCTTGACCACTAGGCTACTGCATTTATGAAGT
Organism: Trichonephila clavata; assembly: GCA_019973975.1. Classification (NCBI taxonomy): domain Eukaryota; kingdom Metazoa; phylum Arthropoda; class Arachnida; order Araneae; family Nephilidae; genus Trichonephila; species Trichonephila clavata. The sequence continues at coordinate 46,156 of BMAO01018134.1, read as the reverse complement.
TTGTTTGAAATATTATCATTTATTGTAAAAAAAACTGTATTCATTGTCCCAATATACAAAATATAATATAATACTGTAACGTTGCCAATATACAAAACATAATATGTATTACTGTAATATTGCCAGAATTTGAAGCATAATATACAGAAATACAAAATCAGTGTGTACCTCATTTAGTTTGTAATTTAAATAATATAGGTTATTTTGCTTTCCTTCTGAAGTGGCTCACCGTTTTGAATTCGGTGTGTAAATGATTGTCCACAACACAGGAATGAATGTAACTATATAAATTATTGATCATATTTAAAAAAACTAAATTTAATCTATTAGTTTACATTAGCAGGATTTCATTTAAATAAAACCTTTTTACAAAATTAAAGGTTACTTATTTTTGCATCAAGAGAATTGGAGCTAAATGGAGTGCAGGTTTTGACTTTTTTCCAGACGTATTTCTGGACCATAGAAGATCATTCCACTGCCAAATAGACTTATCAGATAAAAATTTCAGTAGGTTTACTCATAGGAAAATAAAGTAGTTACCAATACGCGGAAAAAACTTAAACTTATATGCCTTGTCCGGCCAATGATCCGTAACTTCATAAATTCTTTCACATAATCCTATTGACCGAACATCCTCTGTCACAGGGGATTTTCAAAATGCTCCGTGGAGACAGAACTAGAGTTGTAATGCATAAATACAAAAATAAAGATGGTAAAATCCGTATTACTATATTTTGGAACCCTGCTCCGAATTACTTAATCCAGCTGGTGTAGTAAAGTGTGGTAGATCAACTTCCATCGTAGTGATCATGATGCATACAATTTATGACCTCATATGGTCGTAGGTAATTGTGATGTAAACTCAAATCAGTTCTGAATTGTGTTCTTTTTATGGAAATGAATTTACCAATTACCTACATTTTTCCTTAATTTCTTAATAATACATCATAGTATTTATTGTTTATTCTGTCTCTCTTCTACTGGTTTCATTGGTACAACACCATAGTTTCATCTTCAGTGCAGTTAAAAATCAAACCAAACAGTTCAGGTAATGGAATTGAATAAACCTTTTCCTGAGCTCTTCAGTCTTCTTGCGATCTCCAATTCTACTTGGTCGACATTTAAGACTTCTTTTAAGCTATCTACTATGTTTCTTTAGTCTTCATGTATTTAGCCCAGCTTTTTGACTTTGATTCTTAACACATGTGTGTTTCTTTAGCCTGTTCCATAAACCTGGCGCCTTTTGAAGTGAAAACTTCTTTAGCGGCGTTGGGCACTTTTTGGTAGTGGAAAATCTAATGAGTTCGCGTCACCGACATGCTCTAACTGGCACATGCGCAGTGTGCTGTTCGCCTTAGATACTTTTTGGATGGGTGAAATCTCGTGCGATCGCGTCATCGAAATGCTTATAGCAGTATATCTATAGCTACACAGCTGATGTATAGTGCTGTGTATATCTTATAAGTGAAGTTGAATGGACTTAGTGAAAAGTTTAATGTGAATATGCTGTGCATTGCTCGTTGTGATTCCGAGAATGGGCAATACATGTTTATGGTTGCCAATTATATTTCTCCTGGAAAATTTATAAGACAGATACAACAATTTTTATTCGAATATTTGATGATTTATACAAAAGAAGGTTCTGAAATACTCGAAAAAAGATTTGGAGAAAAATATATGATAATCTACCGATGATTTTAAGTGGAGACTTCAATATTATCTTTGCAGATGATAAAAATCTACCACTAATTGAATTTCTAAATGAAACACTTAATTTAAATATGCCCAATGATTGAAAACTCAGTACTACATAATATAAGACAACGATCGATGAGGTTTTTACGCGATACCTAGATAAATTTGAATCAAACATTTTCCTTTTTTACTTTAGCTACCATAAGCCTATTGTATCTTTTTTGGAACAAAATGAAATAATTGAAAGTACAAAAAGTCTAAGCATTGTTGTGAAATTAATGCTGACAATGATGCAAACAATTAAAATAATGTTAAAAACCAAATACATTGAAATTTATAGAAATACTATCCATAAATAATATGATTGTATATTAATTGTTATTTCAATTGAATTGTATTTATATTTTGTCATAATCTTGTACAGCCCGTAATATGTTTGAATAATAAAAAACTATATACACATGTGCATTTAGCTGTAGCTCGGAGTGTCAATGGAAGTCAAAACCAGATTGATGTTGATAATTTTAATTCAAACATTACGAAATTTCAAAATTTATTCTAAAAGTTCTATGTTTTCACTTCAATCGGCAGTTTCTATAGCTGCCAATTTTTTTAAAATTATTTCAATATCATCAAGGAAAAGGATTTATTGATACATTTGAAATTAAAATACCTAGTTCGACTTCTAGAATCCTCAGATGAATGGGAATAACATGAAATTTAAAGAAAAAGGATATGAATTGTTGTGGTTTGCCAGTAAGTTCTATTCCTCATAAACTAGTTTATCCACTAAATTTAAAAATTCAGGAATTTAAATATTTAATATGTCTAAATTTACATATGGTGTCAGCCTTGTACGATCTACAGATAAAAATTCAGTTAGTTCATTAAAACAGAGTTCTCTGGAAATATGTATATTTATTTTTCTCTTGATATTTTCCTATTTTATTTTCTGCTTTTTTTAACCTAAAAATATTTGTTATGTATTTTTATTAGCACGCAAAAATTCAAAACCATATCTAAAATACACCAGATTTTTAACTTTTATCCATTAGCATGTTTTCAACAGTTGCAGAAAATGCACTTTCTTTTTATTTTCCAATATCTAAAAGATTCAAGACTGAAACCTTTAGTAGCGAAGCCCCAATACTCTCTTCCGTTTATTCAAAGGTTTCATTACTTCCTGTTGCAGAGGCGGATGGATTGTATTGCTTAGGCTTTGCTGTGAAAATGAGCCTGTTATGACTCATGGCTCAAGAACATTTGATGTGGAATAACACAATGATTTAATATGGTTTTGCATCCAGTGTAGTTCGCAGTTTACACAAACAAATATACATGCTTATATCGTGTCGATTTTGAATTAAAAAATGCATGAACAACGAAAGTAAGATAAAATTATTTTTCAAAGGAGAAATTCTCCTTGTTTACATTAATTGTACTAAAAGAGAGTTTATACTGCAACATTTCTATTATTGGATAGTATAACTGAAACTCGCAGTTTTATTGATTTTATAAACTTATATATCAAAAGTGGATACACTTTTGTTTTTTGTAGACAAATCAAATTTTTTCCCGGTTCATTTTCTGATTTTTGAAGAAAAATATAGAGATATCTTGCAATTTTAGAGTTCATATTTTAATACTTTTAAAGCGCATACATTTTTGGATTTCCACACACAATTAATTCTGTTCTAAATTTCGTTACGTTTTCGGTTTGTATTTTTTCAAAATTCAAAAATAGGTTGAACAGGATTATCAGCAGTTATACTTTTATTATAACAACGAAATACGGGATGTTGCCAAATTCGACCGACAAATTCTGAAGCATGATAGTAGGCAGCATGGAGATGAAGAATCATCGTAGAACATAAGGTCGCAAACCATGTTTAGTCGGAATAATTCACCAGAAACAGCTATGAAGGGTGCGATGTGTTGAGCGGAATGAAAAAGGGCAATGACAGGTAAGAAATACGTAAGTATGTTTACAATACGAACAATACATCACAATTTGACATCAGAAATGCAACCGGATTTGTTTGAACGCGTCCTACGTAACTCAGTGTCGGCTCTGCTCTCTGAAACCTACTCGGCAACAACTTCAAAACATTCCTGTGACAATTACTTGCCGTTGTATTTCTGGCATCGAACTGTGACGCATTGTTCGTATTGTAAACATGCTTCACATCTATACGGTCTTTCTTTTAATCACGTAAACATCAAATATATCGTTAATGGCATCAGGCCGAGTTTACATTCAATTGAATTACATTCTAAATAGGTTTAATTGTTAATAGAATTAATATCCTGCATGTCGCGAATACTGTCTGGATAGCGGAGTTGCTTACAGTAGCACCTCACTCTAAAACGGATAAAGTCAGAACTCAGGCTTCTAATACCATTGCTTGCCTCACTTAGCGCAGCGTTTCTCAAACTGTGGGGCGCGCCCCCTAGGGTGGTGTGATAACCCTACAAGGTGAGGGGCGAGCATACTGAAATGTCGAAAATAAAAGATTTAAATTGGTTGTTTATTCATTGAAAGAAAGCAAAACACAATCCATTCTGACATAACAAAAAAAAATAAAGCAAGCATTTTTACATTCACATAATATACTTATAAATGTATCAGTAGTGCACAATGTATTTGGTGATTAAATTTGTAGCAACAGGTGTTGATGGATGAAGGAAAGTAGATGAGCATGGGTGTTATTCTTCTTTCAACGAGAACTTCGTTGGGAGTAGTGTATTTAGTTCTGTTTCTCAGAGAAATAATTTATGTCTATATTTTTATGTTCTGATTAGTAGGGTTTTATCCTGTTGTATCTGGCAATGAAAGAATCCGATGATGAATTTAATGAGTTGCTTCAGAACTGTAAAACCAGTGAGTAGAAATGTAGTGGTATAAATGATAATGTTCATTAATTTGATTTAGATACTGTTTACATATTGACTGACAAATGACCTAGGGAAATACCGTATAACTCAGTTTTAATTATTTAATTGATTTCGCTATCTGTTTACTAAATTGTTCTTTCCTTGATGTTTACTTTGCAATTTACTTAAAATTAAATCATTCGAAATTTCTTTATCCTTCAATACCTATTTTTTCCCCCACGTGATCAACGATTACACCAGCTAGTGTAATAAAGTCCGGAGTGAGCTGCGGAATATAAAGATGTTAAATATTTTCACTTTCTGATATGGATATAATTTTATTTCGTTTATGATATATTTAAACATAATTTATAATGATTATCAATATAAACCATAATTAACACCATCAATTTTCAACAAATAACATTTACATTGATATAAAGTACTTAACAATGTGTTGCGCAATGTGTTTGATAATTAAATATCAGTACTAAATTAAAAACAAGTTTAATAAATAGTTACTAGTTAATCCCGTGGGCTTGTCATTTTCAAAATTTAATACTTTTCTTGAAATTTTTAAGGTTTATAATTAAAGTCATATTGTAGCTTTAGCGTCAAAGTACATTTTATTACATTCAATATATTGTTATTGTAAGGGAGGGGGAGCGTGATGAAAATTATTACTGAAAATTGGGTCACAAACATTGAAAGTTTGAGAAGCACTGACTTAGCGTAACTTCTCTCTTCCGTTTTACTTCAATTCTTCGTTCAGTGCTCTGTTGACTCATCTACCTTTCTAGTGTCCTCTCACAACGGCGGTATTCCACAACTACCACAATCTTATCTCTTTAAAATTTAGACTGCTTATAACACACACCATATGTCAGTATTAAATTACCATAAACCATAAGAAACGTTTTAATATTTTGTCTCTTCTTACCTTAAAATCTTTCTTCGACGAGATTGGCTCGGGAGTGGAAAGATTGTAATTGCAGACATAATCACTTTCCTGTCTTGACCGCTGTCGAGTAGTGAGTTTGAATACAGGTGCAACTGAAATCTTACCATGTAAAGGAGATGATACACTTGAGAGAGGGAAGTCCTCTCTTTGGTGCGTTGTAGAAGCTTGTTGAGTACGATGGCACCTCAGGTATCGCACTCGACACTTAACTGAAGTTATTAGAAAATTATGCGTTCTGCTGAAAATAGCTTTCAAGTTGTTTTAGAATATTATGTAAATGAAAAATCAAATCAATTGTTTTAATTCGCGAGCCTCAGTATTCTGTTCCTTTAACCACGTCTTAAATGTTTCGAATTAGAATGATTACTGTCTTGAACCTGGCGAACCATGGTGTTGAATTGGTGAGTATATATATGTAACTTTTTTAATTATTCCATGCGTCATAGATCCTAATAATAACCGACATAAGAAACATATTAAATTGTTTTTCAAATTTATGAGCAAAGATAATAATTCTGAAAAACAAAATTAATGTGTTTATATAATTCAAAAATGAGTTTTATCCCTTTCACGCAAATAGAAACTTTCCCCCCCATTTTAGAATCGGTGATTGTTGAATTTAATTATAACTTGTAACGGCTTCTATTCGGGTTTCTACTAATCCTCTTGAGGAATAAACCGTGATTTTAGTTGAAAACAGATTTCTGTAGAAATGACTTTATATTATGTATGTGCAGATTTCTATTTAAGTGTTAGTCGTAGAGTAGGATGTATGATTGCTAAAAATTGATCCTAAGCGGAAAGCATATGATGAACGACCGGTGGTTGCATTTTTTTTAATTCTAATGGGAAGGATTCAGAGAAAGGTAGAAGGCGTCCACATTACGGCTAGTTGGCGAGTTGGAGGCAAGAGCGTTCAAGAGAATTAATAAGTTAGGTGTTTATATTTATGTAATAAGATTAATAAGAGTCTTATTGCTCCTCGTGTTTAGTTAGCAGAGTGCATTCTCATGTGTTAAAAGCTAAATAAATGTGGTTAACTTTAAATAATATCTGTTTCTTATTCGAACCCTCTCACACCTGCAGTCGACGAACCGCGACAACCTTATCACCATTTTTATACAGAATGTCAAAATACAACGTATGCTGAACGCAGTTGCATAAACCAGAATGTTTAGAGGAGGAAAAACATTCCAATCAATTGGTGCCAATGTTAAAACATTCGCGTATTCTTAATCTTATTGCTTATTACTGTGTGTTCTTCCCACGTTCTGTGCTATTAATTAAGTATAATTTTCAGCGATAATGTTGTATATTAGAACAAATAAAAACAAATTCCTCATGAAACTACACACTGATCCAAAACAATTTTCACATTGTTATGTATTTTTGTTATAATTTTTATAAATTCTTAGTCTAAGCAAATTAAAATAAACAGTTACATAGTAATATTTACTCTTGGAAACCTTATGGTCTTTTTAAGGTTAAAGTCTACAAAACACAAATTGAACTACTGAGGTGGATGAACTCAAAAGTTATCTCACCTCACAAAATATTAATAATTTCAGAAGCAAACTTACATTTTTGAAGAATTTGATATTTTTTCCCTGTAAAAGTATCTTTCGGGTGAGTAGAATGATAGAAATTATTTGTTTTAATTAAGCATTAAATGCAGTACTAAACTTCTATGTAGGACTCTTTAACTTTTTTAAAATCGATTTGTGATCATAAAAGAAACAGAGACTTTGAAAGAGAAAGGGCGATTGAAATTCTTTTTCATTTGCCTTGGCTTTAATCATTTATAACTATTTCCTTTTTTCATTTTTGCAAAGAACGAACTTTTGGTGCACCAAATAAGTCTAAACAAAGGATACGAAAGTTGAAACAGCTATGTACCTTCAAAACTCGCAGCAAAATCAGGTCGGTACCCTTCTAACCAAGCATTTCAATGTTCTGAACTCCGTCAAATGGTATTTTCAGTAACTCCATTTCAAGGAACGAAACTATCGACTCGAAATTTCAAAAAGAATTATTTCCCCTCGAAAGTTCCAAATTCGAGAAAGAATACTTTTTTCCAGGACACATCTGGTTTTCCTGTAAAATTTAGGGACGCCAAAGGTAAAATTTTATGTCATCTTTCGCGTAGACAAATTTCATTTAAAAAAATATTTCTTCCGAAAGTTTCGAATTTATTTGTCGTCTTATTTCTGGTAAGGGTATACATTTTTATGTTTCATGAATTTTATACATTTCTCTACAAAATATAAAACTTTCACTATGTTCATGGAACCCCATTCACATTAATATAAGGATTTTGAATATCGTTGAGGGAAATGATGTTATTTCTCTTTGTTTAAGAGTACTACAAATGTAATTTTCTACTTAATTAAAATTATCTACGTCTATTATTCTTTTCTTTATAGATTTGATTATATTGTAATTTACATTGAATTCAGGAAGATAATGAAATTAATTTAATGTAAGATAAAATGAACGAGATACAGAGGTAATTCAAGATTATACATTCTATGATGAGTTTATTTTATAAATATATAATAAAATAGATCAAAATACTTAGAAATATAAAATAAAACTGAAACTCATAGAATTTAAAATTTATATTGATGGAATAATGGTAAAAATAAAAAATAATAATAATTTATTAAATGCATGAATAAACGCTGAATGAATCCTTTTACGTCCTTACGAATTTTTAATTATAAACTAACCTTCTAGCATATAAATGTCACGATTACTGTTTTGCAAACTTAATATTGCATGTATAGTTATTTTATATGTATTGCATTGTTTGTATATATAACGCACATTTAAAACTTACACCATTCAATTACCTGGGGATGAACAATCATTGAATAAAATGCACATATATGTAGATGTATAACTTTACAATATAAGATTATATTGCAATTTTATTCATTTTTACTATCAATTTTCAAAATGGTCAATTTTTAAATGCTTATAAATCATAAATTTCAATTTAAATGCATTCTTACTTTATAAAAATTTTGAAATAGAGAAAAGGATTTCAATAATGTTTGATTCAACTTAAAGTATATTAAAAATACTCACTGTTTAAACAGAAATTTCAAATGAAGTCGACGAGTCTTAAAGCAGTTGCTCGTGTTCGATACTAAGAAAGATAAAATGTGAAAACACTGGCAACAAATCATCAGTTCGACAAATGGTGCACAATGATTTAATATTTAAATTCAATGCATTAGTAAAATATATCCATTAAAAAATTAGCCAGATTACATTTATTCAAACTCTGAACAACGATCTTGTCATTGAAAGATATTTTTAAATTAAATCACACACACATAAACTACTTTGAGAAAAACCAAAAATAAATTCTTGCTTATTATAATATATCCAAGCTCCACAAGCTTACATCAGTATTTGAAACTCTCGCATATCTATCATTAGAATACAAATCAATGAAATATACAGTCAGTTTTATTTCAAAGCGGCTCATTTTCATTTAATATAAAAAAGGAATCTTTTAAAAGGTTCAATGACTCAGATAGTTTTTGTCTTCTTATTTGATGTCCAGCAAAGACATCGTGGAATATTTATTTCTTTCGAAGTAATTTGTGTAAAGAAAGCGTATTATAAAAAACTTAAAATATATCATTGTTATATAAGTTCAAATAATAAAACGATTGCACTTCGAAGCATTTCCTCGCCATTCATATTTAACCTAGTTACAAAAGAATAATGGACTGCCACCGTACACTTCTCCCATTTTCGAGAACTTATTTTTTAAAAGTTATAAATGTTTTATTAAACGAGCTTTTATTTTATCAAAAGCAAAAAATTAATAAAATAATACTTTAACATCTAAATCAGCTTCTGTTTGAACTTCTACGTGAATCAGTACTAACTTTATAGAATTTATATTTATTTCAATACCCATTTATAATTTAAGATAATTCCGTGTTTTGAAACTTATGTTAAGCACATTAAACTATTAGATTAATGCATATGTGTATATTAGATGATGCCATTTTATTTTATTAAATTACAAGGTGCCTATATTTTATACCTAAAATAAATTAATAGTTAGTACAAATATGTTCTTTTCTGTTTCAAAAACTTATAATTTTTTCTGAGTCACTGAATATTTATATTTCCTTTTTTATCAGGAATTAATACACATCTCACGACGTAGATATACATATAACAAAAAGTAGTGCATGGTTTATATAGGCAATTTTAAAGGAAAATAGAATTTATTGCCATAAGTATTTAATACTTTATAGTTAAGACATTCTCTATAATTTTCAATGAGATTTAACCCTAATTTGTCCTTTTTTATTCTATCTCATGTTCCTTTTGTTATTTATATAAGTTTGTACACACACATGCGTACAGTAAAATGCTTTTAAAACAACAATTTCAGATTTCAAAATGTTTCATTTAAAAATATAAATTTTATTAAATGCTGTAATTTTTATTGTATAATGACCTTTTGTTAGTTATCCAACATTCTGGCAGCTTATCTAACCCCTGAAAAAAAAATTATCTGTTTTGGAGACAAAGTATTCTTTACTGTCATTCGGGAACACTCATTATTTATGTATTCGTTTCCATCAAGAAAGTTTTACTGTTACCAGAACAGATGATAGTCAGATGGTGCAATATCAGAAGTATATGCTGCCTAAAGTAAAATTTCCTGACTCAAATCTGCAAAATTTTATGCGGTGTTCCTTGCCACTTGTAGTCTAGCGTAGTCACGATGAAGAATCACTTCCTTGTTGTTGGCCAAACATGAACGTTTATGTTAAATTATTTGTTCAAAACATCAAGTTGCGAACAGGAATGATCATTTCATTTTCTTTAAGCAACTCATAGTGCACTATATACTTGCTGTCTCACCAACAACACAATATACCATTCTTCTGATGCACGCTAGCTTTGGTTGTGGGCGGCGGAGTCTCCTTTGTGCAAACAATAGGTTTTTCTAACCACATGTGCTTATACACCATCCACTTTTCATCACCAAGGGTTGCAAAAACGGTTCTGTTTTGTGATGAGCAAGGTTTGAAGAACATATTGAAATATTGTCCAGTGAATTTTTTCGCTTAATTCGTGTTTTACCCAAACAGTTATTTTGGACACGAGAACAAACCTTTTAATGTAATCCAAAGCAGCAGTCTGATGAATTCCAAGCCTGAAGCCCATTCATGTGGAAGTTATCGTAGGATTTGTCCTGCTCATTTTGTGTAGTACTTCATCATTGATATCTGATGGCTTTTTGATCTGGGTTCATCTTTCAAAGAAAAATCGCCCATGCGAAATTTCCCAAGACATTTTTAACATGTTCGAGCAGTTGCTGCTTTTTCTCCAAACACGTGATTTAAGTTTCTTTTCTCCTCCATCATGTTATTCTCATTTTGGAACTCAAACAGCATAAAATGTCTTAAGTCACTTTTTCTTCATTCATGTTGACAGACACATGAAAAACATGTGTATAAATCATCAATATTATACTAATTTTACTGTTTAAACCAGTTTCAATTAGGTCCTAACTCTTCCTAAATATCGACAACGCATAAAATTGAACGTATTCAAAAATGACAAAACTTTCCCTTATACCGAATAATATACTATTTCACTTGATTGTGTAAATATTTTAATTTTAATTTGTCTTCAGCAAACTTAATGGCCAGGATAGCCTAGTGGTCAAAGCCTCGGCTCATGGCCGGCGTGTAATGAGTTCAAGCTTAGAGCAGTTGAAGACTTGCCGAGTAGAGGACGCCGATGAATTGAAAATATGTGGAGGCTCAAACGTCCTTCCGTGTGTGGTGTGGTTGGTTCAAAATTACGAGGTTCGTCGCCAGTACTTCTCGTGTAGTTTAATAGGGCGACGTAAATATCCCCTCACTCCCATCAGATTCATTTAAAAATTTGAAAAAGTTCGAAATTATCAATAGAGTGTATTGGGATTTCAAACAAGTAAACTGGTTACTCCCAAAACGAAAACAAAAATAGCTTCATCAAATTAGTTCTTTTAATAGTATTTACTTGTATGATTTTTTTAGAAAGTGTTGGTCCACTTTTCAATTTGATATTTTTGAAATCATTTCTTTTAAAAGAATAGGTTATTCCACATATATTTGAGTTAGCTCTGGGTTTAATATTTTGGAAAACCATATATACTATTTGAAGAAATAGTTCATGAATGTTTGCTTTTTAAAAGCCTATAGTTGTTTCTGCTATTTCTTTGGTTGCATTTTTATCATTTAATAATTCATAAATATTTTTTCTCGAAAATGTCCTTTTTCATATGTCGTATAAAGTTTTTATGAGTTTTTTATGTTGACAGAGGAATGTAATAAAATACATAATAATCTATTTGAGAATTAAAATGGAAAGTAACCTTTACAAATACAGAAAATATATACATTAGCATTCATAATTTTTAACCACCACCAATGTAGTTTATAAAAAATGTATTTCAGCTATAAACCAAATTTTTAAAAATAATTTTTTATGACTAATAACACCCTTAGTTTATTAAATATACTTTTAGAATCCCATGAAATCGTCTTAAAATAAATAATGGTTAAAAGCCTCATATAAATTTGTGAATGAAAGCTACGCATTTTTTAAACATTAAAAAAATTCACAGGGAACAATAGTTGGACAATATTTAATATTTGTAAAATAATAAAAGTGAAAATTTTATTTTGCGGTAATTTGTTGAAGTACGTTAATCTTGAAACAATTATAAAGTGAAAAAATTAACATTTCAGGTGAAATAAAATTACTAATAAGCAGTTCTTGAAATAAATTTTTTTCTAGTTTTTTTTTTTTTTTTCAGAATAAAAGTGTCATAAGATGCACTTAAGAGTTAGGTAGGTAGAAAAATTTACTTTCTTCTAGAATTTAATGGTGAAGAGCTCTTGTTCTTAACTTAACGTAGCAGAACTCTTTAATTACTTGAAAATGCATCTAAAAAGTTTGTCTGGTAATTATAAAAAAATGTTATGAATACCCCAGTAACTTATACGGAAAAAGAAAATTAATTTCCGAAAGAATAACGGAAATATAATGTATTTTTTCTGTAAAATTAAAGTAATTATAAATCATATAAGCATGATAAATTTAAAATTTTTAAGCCATTAGTGTTGCATAAAATCGATTGTTTAAGGAAACTTCATTTAAAATGTGTTTTCTTAAGTAATTTATAAATATTTAACTATTGTCTTATTTTAATTGACACTTATTACCAAATTATGGAAAATAGGAAGAGTAAAATATTCTGTTTAATTATTTTTATTATTCTTTTGCAGTTACTAATATGTTTTTGAAACTTAATATGCTCTAAATAAATTTAAATTAGGGGTACAATTATAAGTTAACTTACGATATTATCCATTTTAGCTTTGCGTTTAATTTCTGGAAAGAAACAATTTAACTATTATACTTCCAAATTTTCTTATTTATTTTTATAATTTTTTTTTGTGTCTAAGCAGAAATGTTGAACTTTTAACAGATAATTAATTGATAATTTTTTTAATAAAGGAAATATTAGTTTTGAGAAAAATGAATCGCAGTTTTTCGCTACACTCCCTTCGTTTGAGTTTCTTATGAACCTACTGTATTTATCCGAGCTATCAAAAAAGTTTGTATTTAGTTAAGTATAATATTAATTTAACATTTTATTGGATATTATTTTTCTCTATAGATTTGAATTCTATATATTTACTTAAGTAACATTTTGGTTTTAAATGGCTCATGTGGTTTTAAATAAACATACAGACAGTGTAAAAAAATGCAACCTTTCTTTTCTTGAGTAAATATAATACGATGCCAAACTATTAGAATTGAGAAGCCTATTAAAAGTTCAAAAATGTTCTATAGTTGTTTACAAGAATGCAATAAAATATTTTAAGCATTTCAGACAGGAAATAAATATGGTTGCATACTTATTTTTTCTATTTTCAATCATTTCAAAAAATTGTTTTATTATAAATTTTCATTAAAATCCCATGAAACATTCTGATTATTTTATTTAAAACAATCTTGCTATCAATTGATTCGAAGTTTCAACTTGCTTTTGAAGAAATCAGTAATCTAAGTGAGTCTTAGTCTTCAGTAATTGTTACTTAATTATTTTTGAATATTTTAAGCCCTAATCAACAGAGCTCCAAACATGAAATAAAATTTGATGGCTTATTTAAAGCTTTTAAAAAATTACAATCAATGCTTAAAAAATTACATTAAGATGATATTTACAGTTATAGGTTTTTGGAAGTCGGAAGTTTAAGATCATTGATCCCTCAACATCAAAGATAAGAGAGCCCTTAACATCAAGGATAAGAGAGCCCTTAACATCAAGGATAAGAGAGCCCTCAACATCAAGGATAAGAGAGCCCTCAATATCAAGGATAAGAGAGCCCTCAACATCAAGGATAAGAGAGCCCTCAACATCAAGGATAAGAGAGCCCTCAACATCAAGGATAAGAGAGCCCTCAACATCAAGGATAAGAGAGCCCTTAACATCAAGGATAAGAGAGCCCTTAACATCAAGGCTCCCAAAAGAAGAGTGATTGATCCCTCAACATTTACATTTTATAACAAAAAATACTAAATATATAATAAAAAAAGGGCTGAGGATATCCTGGATTTTTTTCGCACTTGCCTTTCTATATTTGAACCTTACAACAATTATGTTTCTATGCCAGTTAGTCTCTTTAAGTTGTTTTACTCTATACTATCAATTAATCAGCTTACGTCATGTGTTTTTACTTCTTAAGCTCCCACTTTTCAAGTTCAGAGACCCAAGGTTGTTTTACATCCTTTTAATATTTGCGAGAAACTTAGATTTTCCTGTTACTGATGTGAATGCAAAAACTGCCAAATAGACTGCTATAAAGGGCTTCTCTTAACAATAAGATACTCTGCAATTAAATTGTTGTCCATATGTATTGTACTAACATTTCGTTTTTTACTTCCTCATTTTGCAAATTTTAAAATATTGAAACACGCGAAGTATATTATTTTTTCTGCATTAAAACATTGCTTGTGGGAAAAAGAGCTCTACAGGGAAAGAACTATTCCCAGCATAATAAATTGGCTAAGTTATAATCTTAATCAATAATTGTAATAACTAAATAATTGCTGGACTACTTTTCAGTGGGGTTTAGTTTTAAGACTTTTGAATATTATTTCATGTATTTATCATAAATGATGAACTTTTATATGATAAAAGCTGCAGCAAAACAAATTACTTAATCTTGTAAAAAGGAATAAAACAATAATGTTTATAAATAATAATAGAATAAGCAAAATCGTAATTTTTGTGGGAATTCAAGTTTTTTAATCTTTATTTATCGTTTTTATGCATATTACTTAGTACATACTTTATTTGCAATAAATACAGTGTCATTTAATTTTTCCTGTTCATTGTCCACACACCATTTTCATGCAAGATACACACATTTTTAGTTACGTTTCCATTACACTCTTAATTTCGCCAATTTATCCTTTTTTTGCAGATTTGTAATTCTCTCTCTCATTTAAATTCAGTATTTGCTCGATTTTTCAAATTTCTTGCACTTGCGTGATTTGAACGCAATGTCAGGTAAGCAAATGCTGTGTTACGAAACACTTACACACAACGATTTTAGTATAACTGACTACTTTCTGCTATGAACCCAATAACACAGTATTCAAGGTCAAACAAATGTTGAGAATACTTTGGAAAGTTTGTTTTACTAATAGTATCTACTTGGTAAACTATCTTTAGTTTAACAACAGCTCTTTATAATTATAAATTGCCTTGGTTTAGAAACGACACCAGCAGACGATCTAGGTATATGTCGTTGTAAAACTTCTCCTAATTAACCTAGAAGCACAAAAATTTTTCTGTGTAATCTACGGTTTGCAATCCCGTGTCATATTTTCAATCCCGGGATTACATTATCCAAATCCCGGGATTGGTCCCGTGATTAGGATTGGATTATTTATTAAAAATATTTACATATTAGCATAGTTGAAATAGCATAATAAAATTGAAAATATAATTAAAAATTGATTTAATACTATTTTAATGAAACAAATAAGAAATTAATTCATCATAAAAAAACAAATAAAAATATTACATAATGAAATTTTTAAAAAAAAGCATTTCTTCATTTTTTGTGTTTCTGTAAATAAGCTTATAAAAACACAGCTCCTCCAGCGTTTCATAGTTGAAACGGCTTCTTATTTCTGTTACAAATTGTCAAGCAGAAGAAAATGCACGTTCGGATTCTTTGCTAGTAGGCATTAACATCATTAAATAGAAAAGGGTTCTTTTCAGGTAGTCGCCACGTCTCCCACCATTTTCAAAATAGAGACATTTCTTTTTGAATTTTCGATGACAGCGTCTCAAATCTAATAGACAGCATTTGTGCATATACCTCTTTGATAACTTTATTTAGTTCTTCTGCTACACTTAATGGTTTTTGTATATAAATTGATCCTGTTATTGAATCATAATATGAATCTATTTCAAGTGTTACCTTATTAAAATTGAAGATCAAGTTGCATGAGCTGATAGTAATGCAATGGGATTTGAAGTGTCTCAAATCGTCCAAGCAAGTTCGGTATTAATTTACGGCATTTAATTGAAAATGGAACTGTGTGACAAAATCTATTCCTGAGATGTTGCTTATATTATTGTGTAAGCATTGCAGTAAACCACTTAGATCTGTGCAACGTTCTCCCTTACAAGAAATGAGATCTGTGCATATTTTTTTTACCTATAACACTTATACACTGCTGGCCACCGTAAATGCAACACCCTGAGGAAGCACGCAAATAACATGAAATTTACAGCACGCATTAGAGGAGGTGAGATATGCAAATGATTAGAATTTCACCACAGACACACATCACGTACGCCTGTGGCGCCACCTCAATGCGCTATTTAAGGCTTGGAGATTTCGACGATTTCAAGTTCGGCAATTGTGGTTTTTCAAAAAACGATCAGTTATGTCTCATAAAAAACAGCGATCAGTTTTTGATCAAGTATCCGAGTTCGACAGAGGAAGGATAGTGGCCTACCGAGATTGTGGATTATTTTTCAGGGAAATCGGTAGTTGTGTTGGACAAAACCAAACAACTGTAATGCGGATATGTGACCGTTGGATGCAGGAGTGTACGATGGACCGACGTGGTCGATCGCATCCACCTCAGTGCACCACTTCACGTGAGGATAGGCAAATGGGCGCATGGCAGTGACGGATCACTCAGTCACGTCACGAACCATAGCACAAAACATCAAGTCTGTAACGCATCATTCAGTGCCTGCAAGGACCATTCGACGCCGTTTACAGCAGAGTGGTCTGTCCGCAAGACATCCATTGCTTGGTCTACCCTTGACGCAGAACCACAGACGTCTCCGCCGCCAATGGTGCAATGAAAGAAGGATGTGGGTTGCAGAATGGAATGAAGTTGTCTTTACTGACGAGTCACGCATCTGTCTGAAACACCACGATGGTCGGATTCGAGTCTGGAGACACCGTGGGGAGAGGATGCTGAACAGCTGCTTTATGCACCGCCACACTGGTCCTGCACTGGGTATTATGGTATGGGGCGGTATTGGATATCACTCTCGCACTCCTCTAGTAAGCATTGCCGATACTTTAAACAGCCAGCGCTACATCTCCGAGGTGTTGGAGCCAGTTGTCCTTCCTTACCTTCAGGGCTTGGCCACAGCCATATTTCAACAGGATAATGTGCGACCACACGTGGCACGCATTGTCCAAAGGTTCTTCATCAATCACCAGATTGAACTGCTTCCCTGGCCGGCTCGCTCTCCGTATCTTTCGCCGATAAAAAACATGTGGTCCATGGTTGTTTAACGATAGACCCAGATTACACCTTCAGCTGCCCCACCAGATCAACTTTAGCAACGTGTGGAAGCTGCGTGGTCTGTTGTACCCTAAGAACACATTCAAAGTCTCTTTGAATCAATGCCGAGGCGTGTGGCAGCGGTGATCTCCAACAATGGCGGCTACTCTGGCTACTGATTCTGGCAGGAACCATTTTTCACAGAAGTCTATAAATTTAATCATTTGATACTTGGTCAACATGTTATCTACAAAATAAATTTTGTTGTGCTATCTCTTGTCTTTCTTTGTGTTGCATTTACGGTGGCCCAGTGAAATGCACAAAAAAAAAAAAAAAAAAACTACGTACACATTTCATATACAAAATATGAATATTTGAAGAATTTAATTCTTAAAACATTTTTATGAGATTAATTTGTTTTAATTGTAATTTAGATAAAAATTAAATCCAGGAATTAGCTTTTTTAATGCCAGGATTTTTGGATTAGTAAAAAAACTGGGATCCCGGGCTTTCGGATTTCCGGGACGGAAAACCCTTCTGGATATGCTCCAAAAATTCTAATTGCCTGTGTCCAAGTTATCTGACATCGGACATCCTGAGGTTGTTAGAAATGTCCTTTTTCTGATTCCACTCGCGATGGGAAGAAAGTTAAAGAAGAAAATAAGAGAAAACATATCAAATTTCACTGTTTAACATACACACCCACCTCGAACCCTTGAAGGTTCAACACGTAAGAAATCTGACATTAAACGTATACAGTACAAAAAGTAAATAAGATACATTAAATGTAATAACATATTCACATTACTTTGAGAAAAATTTCAATATATAATTCAGATAAAAATCCCGGGATTTCAAAAAACCACCGGGATCTCGGGGCTTTAAACCCTAGTGTAATCCCCATAAAAATTATTAAAAGTCACAAATTTTTTTAAAAATCCCTACAAAAATGTGGAAAGGAGACCAAACTGAACAGGCCCCGGTTCCGTCGGTGTCCAATCGACATCGACGGAAGTTAAGGGTTAAAGTTTGTTTAAAAGGAATGATTTTCAACTACTGGAAATAATATGTTATATTTGTTTGTGTATATATACATCAATTTGTTTTCGTGTAGTCATTTGTTTATCTTTTGTCTGTTAATAAATCTGTTATTCAGATAATTGGAGTCATCGGCTGTCCCTCCCATCACACGCAAATTTGTAGCAATGTATTATTACGTTTATATAAAGTAGATTTTAAAAAAAATGAGTCAATTATTTAGTTTATAACGATTATAAAAGACGATTAAGAAATTACAAAATATTAATCAATTTCATTTGTTCATTTTGTTGTTATTATGTCTTTAGAAATGAAAAAAAAAATCAGATTTCAAAATGCTATTTGTTGAAAGGCTAAAACAATTCGGCCGTAATTTATTATAACCTGTCGGAACACACACACACTAATCAAATTATTTCTTGAGAACATAAGCCGAAAAGGATTAAATTCCGTTATAAATAAATAGTTGTAAATAAAAATTTTCAATTTAATAATTTGAAATAATGCCATATAATTATTCAAAATATTATTGAAAGGGAAAGAATTTTTACAAAGATGATTATTCATGCTTTTTTAAATTTTTACTGAGAACAAAAATTAACTGTGAAGTTTCTTTATGTGAAACAAACAAGTTCAGAAAGGAGGAAAGAAGCAGAAAGAAAAATCTGAGGTGGCATCAAATGACTCTGAGTACCTGAAGATTCAATTATATAAAAAAAAATTAAATATTATCTTAAGAATTTCACTCTATGATTCTGTCTCTTTTCATACGTGTATAAATTTCTCTTTTATAATGAGCCTGTCTAGAATAATAAAACTGGTAATTCATGCATTGAATTATTTAGTTTGATACTTTGATTCTAATTAAAAATATGGGTGCTCTAATTGTACTTAACAAAATGACATTAAAATATTTCTTAATTTCTTAAAAAGTAACTTCTTTTTAAAATTGTATATTAATCCACATTTTATAAAATTGTATCATGAGTTGCAGTTAGAGAGAGAGATCAGTTTTATTAAATATAATTTTTAAAAAAATAGCGAAGTTTATAACGATAACTTTGAAATAATTAATTTTGGAATTAACTATTTTTTTATTGAGAACATTTATAAACCCAGTACACCATACCACACGGGGGTTACAACACAAGCATCCATGCCTTCTCCGGGACTCGAGCCCAGGCCCTACGACACCGCAGTCAACGTCACTAACCACTATACCGGACCAGCGGCAAGGGACTAACTATTAATGACCTTTTAATCCATCTTTTTTTAATTTATTAAACTATTGCTTGACTTTATTGCTTTGGATGATTCCTTTTAAACATGTAAGAATCTAAGTATAAGTACTAAGGTCAATAAAAAACCAGTTTCTTAAAATTTAATAAACTTAGATAATTTTATTCTTATTTCATATTTTTTAAAATATTTTTTCAGAAATATAAATATGTTAGGAGCAAAAATATACATTTTACATTTGTCTTACATTTTTCATGTGTTAATATAGTATGTTTTCTTTAAAACTATAATCATACAAATTCTGAAATACTTATGATATACGCAGATTTCAAAAGATGGTAAATTACATGAAAATTCATGTTTTCTAATTTTTACACATGATTATTTAATATAATTTTTTGTAACATCATAATCCATTTAAAAAGTAGTTTTATTCTTGTATGTGTGTGTGCGTGCGTGTTTGTGCCTGCGTTTGTATGCATGTGCATATATGTATATATATATATATATATATATATATATATATATATATATATATATATATGCTTTTTCTAAGACATCTTTGCAAACAATTTGCTTTATTTTTATATGAATTTTTTTTTTAACATCAAAACCCTGTTTAAGAAACTTTTCAAACTTTTTTTTGTAGCTCCTTAAGAAGTTCATTTCATTATAAAAACCATCTTTTCCTGAACTTTACGAAACAAAGTAACTTCAACTATTCGATGTCAGAGTTTATCATAAGTTATCATAGAATAATCAATTTTATAAAATTTGCATTCACATATTCCCAGGAAGCAATACAGAGCATGTTATTAATTTGAATGACACAACACTTTTTCAGAAATTTCCTTATATTACTTCCTAAGGGATAAGAACAGCCATCATTCATTTGATTTGACAGTATTATCCAGAAGATGTATTCAAAGATTAGTTTTTGAGAAATTTGTGTGGATATGTGCTGTAATTAAATTTTTTTAACAAAACTGATTGCTGAGAAATAAATACATGTCAGTTTTCTTTATAAATCGCCAATACCTAACCGTTTGTGGAAGTTATCCAGCGAGCGATATTAACCACTGATTTTAATAGCTGGTATTTCGCTTATTAGCTATGTGTTATCCTTATCAATTCCTGTCATCATACAGGATGGATTCTGGGCTTCAAATATTATAGCATATGGACGGATATTGATCTATTAGATGGGATTACGCGGGACGATAAATAATGATGGGTGATATGTTGCTTTCGCTAGATCTGTCTGAAATCCTTGATCTGAAATGAACCCTATTTATATGACAACCTTGGAGGTCAAAGTGGTATTTTTGTTTCATAAACTGTATGGAAAGGTTTTCAAACACTTGGATTATTTTGAGGCACATTCATATAATATTTTTTGCGATCTCTTAGATTGATTTGATAGTTAACTTTTTGTTTGGGAAGTGGAAAGTTCTCGATATGTGTAGATCGATTTTGCAACAGATGGTTGTGTTCATTTATTTCGTTCAAAAGTACCCAATGCTGAATTTTGAAAAAAAGCGAACTATATTATTTTTATCCTAGCCACAAAGAGCATAAAAATTAAATTATTTTTATATTTGTTTATTTTGTTCTTTTAGTGCTACCCCAAACAGTGGCAGATATGTAAAACAAATAATTTTAACATAAGAAAAGGACTTGAGCAAAAATAGTTGTATAACTAAGTAAAAAACGTAACAGTAATAATTAAAAATGTAACTTTACATGCAAATAAAATTTTATATCAGAAAGACGCTGTTTCTAGAAATAAAAAGATGAAGAATAACCAGATATCATCAAGAACGAAAGGATAGCAGGTTAAGTAAAACACTTCATAACATCCGTTCAGTTGAAATAACTCAAATACTAAAGACATTTCGCCAGTAATTTTGGTTCCATACTACATAGAACACAAAGCGTAAAGCGGAATTAGTGTATACTGGTTACACCTCACCCCACATAAACAACAAAAAATAATTTTTAGCAGGAGAGTGGTCAAATCTAATTAATTTAATACAGCAAGATTAATTTTTATAACAGGGATTAAACATTTATCCAAATAAACCATCTAAATGTTATAAGATAATTCTTGATTTTAATTATGAAATTTACATCTGTTTTCACTTTGATTTCTATAACCTGTTAGTTATGCAACTAAATGTATGATTACAAATGTCTTGGGAAATGAACATTCGAAACACAATTAAATAAAACCGTTTCTTGAAAAGGTCAAATGAATAACTTTCCTTAACGAATTGAGACTCGTGATATATTATTAGGCTTGTTGTATAATCAGTTCTTTGCGTTTCGTAATTTAATTTCTAGGGAATTGCATTTGTGGTGGAGACATTTGGAGTTTTTTAAACTGCAGTTTTAATTCATTCATGTGTTCTACGATGAGATTTGTTAATTGCAAAGAAAAATTTATTTCACGTATAAACTAAAATTTGTTATCAGATCCTTTTAATTTACTACTTTTCGTAATGAACAAAGGAATTTAAAACGTCTGATTGCAAAAGGGTCTGATTCGAAGAGTTTTTCATTCTTTTTTTTAATTTTAAATTAGAAATATCGTTGCACACATTTCTGTAACAACATATTCTGCAGTTTTGCTATTTCTAAATGGTTTTTTTATCTGATTTGTTCCCCATGTTTTTCAATAGGAAACTGAAAAGCTTTTATAAATTAATTCAACACTAAAACATAATTTTCAATATTCTCCAGTACTTATATGAGGGTAACTCTGAAAGTTTTGAGATACTAGCAGACAAGAATTTACAAAACAAATTAACGATTTAATTTGAAAATACAAAGTATTTTAACACAGCTGACGACATTTTACTGACTTAATTCAAGTTATTTAGCGTAGAATAAATTTTAGACTGAAGAGAAAAGAGAGTTGAAGCAAGAACATTACCGTGCTATTATTTTCTATGATTTTAAAGCTGGATTAAATCAAGAGAAATGCTTTCAAAGGATTCCTCTTGATTTAAGCATTCCTCAGCATTTGGTGATGAATCTCCATATCGTGCTATTGTATTCAGATGGTTCAAAAAAATTTTCAGAGGTCACAGTTCTCTTCAGGATGAAGAACTCACAGGAAGTCCGAGGTTGGCAGTAATCCTGGAAAATGTGTCTGCCCTACGAAAACTGGTAATGGATGATAATCGCTGTACACACGAAATGATACAGAAGGAGCTTAACATTGGATCCGCAGCCATACACTAAATTATTCAGGAAGAACTAATTACATATGAAAAAAGTAGTTTGCCGTTGGGTTCCCCATAACCTAACTGAGCACCAAAAAGAGCAGCATGTCAGAATGAGTAAAAAAACTCCTTAAATTACTAAATAATGCTGGCCATCGCATCATTTTTAAAATTGTATCGGATGATGAAACGTTCATGCCGTTTTTTTTGACGTTATAACACGTCAAGAAAGCAAAGTATGGGTCTTTGAAGATGATCTCACGGCAAGAAAGGTAAAAAGACAATGAATAATGAAAAAGGCAGTGCATGGGTACGGGATTGATTAAAGCCATCAAGTTTGAAGGACAGAAGACAATAACAGCAAACTGGTATACCACTAAATGTCTTCCAGAAATTCTCCAAGAAGTTAATGTTAGGGGACTAATGCTTCTATATCACAATGCATCTTTCCCACATAGCCAGATTAACAACTGGGTTTCTTAAGCAAAAGCAAATTAAAGTGATTGAGTATCAATCTTATTCTCTGGATCTATCTATGTGCTGCTTACGTGGACGTCGCTTTCATTCAGAAGAAGAGATTGATGTGACTATAAATGCATTTTTTTAATCAATTCCAATAAATGAATGGCTTAAGGCATTTAATGTGTGGAAAATTCGTCTACAAAAATGTATTGATGCTGGAGGATACTACTTTGAACACTCCTAAAATTTTGTAAGCATAACTTTAAAAACCTAGAAGCATCTCAAAAATTTCAGAGTTATCCTCGTATAACACACATACGTTTAAACCAGTGGCACACACAAGGAGGGGTCCTCGAGTATATAGTACGCAATATATAATTATGTGCTAAAAATAATCAACTTTATGAATTAATTAATGCTAATTATTTATTCAATAATTTATTTTTTATTGTTTTTTGTTCCTGACATTCGACAAAATCAAAAGAATATATTTGGCGGAGTATTGGGGTGTTATACGAGTATTATAAATTAAATGCTAAATGAATAGATGGCACTGCAAGTCATCTGAGAGATATACTTTGCTTAGCTTGCAGAGTTAGAGTATGTACTGTCCTTTGTGCTGAAAACCTGTCTTCTGTGTGTGTCGTCCAATAAACCAAAATGCTTAAAAGAATGGACTAATTATTGAAATGATATGAAAATATATTGGATATAAGCGTGTATCTGTCCCATCGAATTAAAGAATTAGGAATTATAATAGCGAGAATGGTGGACTTTCATCCCAGGACACCCCCTCTCTTGAAAAACTCCTGTGTGGCCACTGACTTATACCATTATTTTATTTTTAAATATATTAAATATTTTTACAAATTTTAAATTTAGATGATGAATTTTCATCAACGATCCTACGAACAACTCAGATATATGCGAATGCAATGATAATCGATAGGAGATTCGAGAAGGGGAAGTGATTGAGGTTACAAAGTCCATTGCACCGGTTACTCATCACATTTGCACACTACTCGTGTCTTGGCTTAAGTGTCAAACGCATCCAAACCTTGAATCTCACGGATTGAAATAGAGCTTCTTTCAGTGAAATGTCCTGCTTGAAACATAGTCCCGATCATTAGAGAGGACTTATTAAAATCATCGAGGACTGCGGTAACAAATTCCAGCAACCAGAAGTTGTGGTATCGAGTGTACTTTCATTTGATATTCGGAATCTTTTGGTTGTCCTCAGAGACACCCTTATAATACTTTGCCATATTAATGAAATCTTACGTAAGCACAAACATGTACTGTTGCCCATTTTTTCACGGAGCCCTGAGGTTACCTTTCAACAGGAAAAATTTGGTTCAAGCAGCATATTTATCTGCTGGTTGAACACTTGGTAACCTTAGTCATCAAATTTCCACCAAATGCACTGGGTAATTTTAAGGCATAGGCTAACTGGGTTCAAGGCTCAATCTCGGTTGAGGTCGATGTCTTGTTTTTGATTTGGCTTAAATGAGATCATGATGCAAATAATTATAAACGCCAGCCAACTGGTTACAATTCCAAGATTGTGTTATTACGTCATGTCCACTATCCATGTGTCCAGACCTAGGCCTATCATCAAACATCATAATTACTTATTTAGTCGAAAAACGTTGTCCATGGAGTAGGTTCATAAGATTTGGAGTCACGCACATTTGCATGTGAGTTACCGTCTGTGCGAGTATTTGAGAACTTATGCTATATTCTATGTACGAAATAGGGTTGCAGATGGGATTAACTTTTGCATAAAAACCAGAGTCAATCTTAATGCGCCACTGCTCATGCCTCCCGTTTGGGCTATGATATGCAAGCTTCTACCACTGTCCCTGGATTGCATGAAATCGTCAATTTGATCACATCCAGCAAGCAATCTTACAAGAAAAGTCCGCTAACTCTACGAATCCAGTTGGGTAATAGTTAACATCAATGCCACAAGAAGACTAAAGCATAGTTCATTTTTTAACACTTGTAGCTTTATTTCTTAGATAACAAATTCAATTCTCATGATACTGTACGTGGTTTCGCTTTTGTGCATGTTCATCATATCTGTTCATTCTCGTCCTGCTCGGATGTAGTGCAATGCATTTATGGTTTTACCAAGAAGGCCTTTCTTTTTTTAAATATAATATTGCTTCAATGGATAGTTCAAAATAGTTTGATTTCTCCTCATGATTTAGGTTAAAGGATTTAGTATTTTAGGTTTGATTTAGGTATTTTAGATTATTCAGCATTGACATGATGCTAAAAACTTCAATAATTCCAACAATTTTAATAAAATTGAACTCAGACATGCATCAATTTAAAAATGCTCAATTGTCAATTATTAAAATTGTACCAAATACTAAGCACAGATTATGGTGGGAAAATCGCTTTATTAGGAGTTTTAATACAATATATCCATATGTCTTAATGTTATGTACTGTGCTAAAAACACACTGCAAATTATATTAAGAGTATAATAAAGAATTTCTTATATTGTTCCAATTTGAAAAGAATTTAAAAGAAATTCTAGAAGCAAAAGAACTAAAAGGAAAAAACATAGATAAAAAAATCTTTAATAGATAATATTAGTTATTATAGATGATTTTTAAATAAATTTTAATATCAAGCAGATCAAATACTTCATGTTTGGTCTTAATGAAAGGAAATTGTAATGTTAGATGAACTCTTAAATAATGAGTGCATAAAGGTGTGTCTACAGTTCACATTATTAAAGATATTAATAATTTTAGTTAATGAATTCAATATAAATATTGATAAAATTAATGAACCTACTACAGAATACTGCACTTTATTAATCATGAATAAAATATTTGATAAAGTTTATTTTTCTAGTGTAATTAATAGACATTTGTCACATTTTCCTGTTAGGAATGTAATCGATAAAAAAGGTTTTAAATATAATAAAACGATGGGCAGATTTATCTTTAATTACAATAATAGTTCACCTTCTCTTGACATAGTTTATTGTAAATGTAAGAACTATTCTAAATTCATTGATAGCTATCATAAACATGTAGTCACAGGCAATTTAAATATAATCAAGGACAAAATTTTAAAAGATATCATGAGTAAAGGCACTAGTTTTAAATTAACTATTTCTAATAACAATGATACTGTTAAAAACAAATTATATAGATATAAGTAACTTTGTTAAAAAATCTGCAGTTTAATATGGTTTGCCTTTAGAGCATTTGATGAATTTAAATACAATATTTTAAAAGACTTGATGAAATTTAATTACCATTTTAAATCAGTACTTACTTATAAAGATGTAAAAAAGAAAATTTATGATTTACAAAAGAATTTTGTTATTGTTTACATAGACAAAGTGCCTGGAAATTATGCTGTAATTTGTAAATATTTTTATAATAATATAATTAATTAACACTTTTTAAACAATGAATCTTTTAAAAATTGGACTTGTCACATAAAGAAATTCATTATCGAATTATTGCTATATATAGAAAATTGGGTGTTTCCATTCATAAGATTAAGTTTCCATATATATTTTTAACACCTAAATTCCATAAAAATCCTGTTAAATTTAGAACAGTAACAAATGGTTTTAAAACATATATCACTACTGCAGGTAAAATGCTGCATAATATTATACAAAACTTCATCAATAAGCAATGTAATAAAGCTATAATTAAAAATAGTAAAGAAACAAGATTTTTTTAAAAATAAAAAATATTTATTCAGTTCATAATTATGACTTTGAAGATCTTTTTAATTCCATTGATATCAATGATATTATTAAGGGAATTTTGGAAAATCATAGTAATTATAACCTTAATATTAATTTACAAAAATTTAGAACTCTCATAAATTTAGTCTTAAAAGAAAACTACATCAATTTTAACGGTTCTTTGTACAAAAAAACTAAAGTTTAGCCTCAAGGTGGCCTTGCTAGCAATAGTTTGGCTAATTTATACTTACACTTTTACGAATATAAATATATTATTAATAATGATTATTACATTTTTAGATACATAGATGATCTAATTATTTTTGGTAAACATAAATAATGTTAACCCCAATATTACTTTTTATCCCAATTATTTACACCTAATTAAAATTAATAGTAATCCAGTGAAAACTAATTACTTGGATGTATCATTGTATATTAAGGACTATAAATTACATAGCAATATTTATGATAAAAGAGATGATTTTAGTTTTAACATTCTTAAAGTGCCTTGCTGGAATTCGAATTTATTTATATCTATGTATTGAAATATTATTTTCAATTATATTTATCGTAATAACGAATTAGTTAGTGATAAATTTAATATATATTTAAATTTTAATAGCTTAGTAAACATTTTATGGAACATGGATACCCTGCTAACTTAATAAAATGTTACATTGCTATCAGTTTAGTATAAGAAATATGTAATTAGTTGCACAGTTAATCGATAGATCGTGCCTTATGCTAAGTAAATTAACAATAATATATTTTATTTAAAATTGATTGTATATGTCTGCGCTGTACTTTTATTTTCTATAAATTTTAAAACAAAATTTAGAGTTTTTAAATGTATATATATAGACTTAATGTTATTTTATCAAAACTTACTAATTTTATGCGTTACTGATATTCACCTTTCTGTTGCCCGGTAAAATTTTTGCTGTACTCACGTGGTAAGTCTTTATGTAATTGTTTTAGTTTTGATTTTAACATATTCTAGTAATTAGTATAGGCTATAATATTATCGTTATGGTTTTATTTGTTATAATAGTTAAACTTCCCTCGAAATTTCTTACTTTCCCTATGGCCCAGAGTATTGGCAAATACAGGTGAAGGTTGGCTGGCCACAAAACTTTGTTTAAACCTGCAATCCTGGTTCCTCCTAAGGCCAGGATTTTGCTTTATTACTACTGTGGAAATCTTTATAATATCATGACTATAGTTATCGTAGTTTTATAATTATTTTGTGTATATTTTTGATATATATATTGTTTACCTATTTGTTTTTCTTTGAAGTAAATAGCCAAACATTTTACATGCAAATGTAGACTACTCCAGATAGCCTTTCAACTCATATTAGTAATAAAACATTTCAGATAATCAGACGAAACAAGCATAGAAACCGGTACACTTGAATAGAGTTCCTTACGTCTGACGTCGCATATGAAACCAGCGGTTCCTTCTTTTATGAAATAGAAACCAAAATCTTCATAAATCGGGAAGTAAGGAATATTCTCCGATGTCCAATAAACCAGACCGGGCTCCGACAAGAAAATCATCTGTATCATATCTCTCTTGTTCTTATAAACGTATTCCTTCTTGATTGTTTCCTATCTTCCTTTCAACGCCAATAAAAGTTGAGAGTGCACTTCATTTGCCTGGTTTCCTGGAGAATTGTTTTTTTTTCAGGAAACGAATAGAGTATTTCTTTTGGAAGTATAAGAATTTTGCTTCTTCAGATTGCAAAGAAAGAGATGTAGTATTTTCTTATGAATACCATTTATATCGAACAGACTTCTTTGGAAATAACCTTGGAGTTGTGTTTTTTTTTTTATTTGAGAAATGATTGATTAGTAGAGAGAAAATATATTAGATTAAAGATATTTTTGTAGAAGGTTGCATTCGACATGATTAGATTCTCTTCAAGAACATTTGGAATTATTTTAAAAGGAGAAATTCTAATTTTTTTATTTATAGATTTTTTTTATTCGAGCCAACGATAAGCGTATTGAACACATAATATAAATAAGCGACCAACTTACTTATGTGTGCAGACGATCAAAAGAAAGCGAAAACTCAAGATACTCAAAATATCTTGAATTATAAAGGTAAAAGAAATTACTTCGTTGGTGCTGCTACAATTTTAAACTCGGAAGAAAATATAAAATTGAAAACTAAAAATCCAGTAATAAAAGAATGAAAATATTGAAGATTTTGTGGCAACCAAGAGGTTGCAGTTGTAAGAGGGTTCGGAGAAGAAGCCGACATGCTTTTAAAAATAGTTATTTCTATTTCAGATCTAACACTTTATGAACACTTTTACAATCTATCCCTTAACTTGGGAAGCAATATTAAATCCAGATTCTTATAATCTAACTTATGAGATTAGTTAAAAATACATATCTGTGTTTGTAGTTCCCTAGACAACTCCTTCTCGAGCAACGACAGCTAGGGGGTGGGGGTTATAAATTCACCTCTATTTCCCTCCACTACTCCAGGTGGATGCTCTGATGAATACTAACTGCAGACCGGACGACTTCCTGGCCACTAATCACTTTATGCTATTCCGAGATTTCACAATCAACCTCCCATACCCCAATGTCAGGGTTTAAATAGCATTTACATTACAATAAAGTCAAGTCATCTCTACGGCAAGTGGTTTTTAATCTAAAATCACAGTTAAAGAATAGTTTTCCCGAGTGGGTTAGTTGAAATTCCGTGGATAGAATCGTTCAGAATTTCTTTAAAAAGTTGAGATCTATTCTAGTTCAGAAGATGATGTTTTCATCTTGAATGACAGTAATTATAATATGAAAACGAAGAATGCTGGGGCGAAAATTCTTTGGTTTAGGGGTGCACTACAGGCGCACCTAAAGCACAGCTAATTTCTTTAAAGGTGTCGTCTGTGGACCTTTACTACATGAAAACTACCCGAATTTCGAAAATAAAGATAATTTTTGTGGAAATTAGAAGAAAAAGATTAAAACGACTTATTAAAATATTATTTTTAAATGTCTTTGAAAGTAACTAATATATTTTGTATGGTTTATTTTACTAAGCTTTAACAAAACTCAGCACACATATTAAATTTTTTTTGGCTGTTCAATGATACCTGGACCATCTTACCCAATTTTTCTGAATTAAATGAAGCACTATTCTTTTTTTGTGTGTGCCCAGAGTACACCATTTTTAAAGAATTGTTTTGTTATGATTATGAAAGGTCCTTGGTGTTAGACTGCTTCTAGATCTTTTATTATTATTATTATTATTATTATTATTATTATTATTATTATTGCTTCCGACATGCCAGTAGATTTGTGATAATAAATTACATTTGTAAAATTTATGTAAAGGAAAACTGTACCTCTTTGAAATGTGATTCATTTTCATTTTTATAAAATATTAAGCATTTAATATTTAAAAGTAATCTCCTTCATCATTTTTATATA
Source organism: Trichonephila clavata (assembly GCA_019973975.1). Classification (NCBI taxonomy): domain Eukaryota; kingdom Metazoa; phylum Arthropoda; class Arachnida; order Araneae; family Nephilidae; genus Trichonephila; species Trichonephila clavata. The sequence goes on along the minus strand of BMAO01018134.1, from coordinate 15,613 downwards.
TCCAGAGATTTAAAAGTAATCATAAAACTTAACATGCTTAAAATGATCCATAAGTACTGCTCTATTATTTTAGAAATATTTTTTGATTTTAGGTAGTTAGATTTGTATGTAAATGTGAAATGTATAATCTAAGGTGTAAATGCAATTTAATAAGTTGTAAATAAATTTATTTACTTTAATTTGTTGCATATAAAGTAGAAAAGAACTAAAAAGGTATTTGACACATAGAAAAAGTTTGGTATCTTTAAATCTTGTCATTTTATTCTTGTTATAAGCTTTTTAATAAAATTTCTTGTGGTATTCAAAATTTTTTTTGATTAATCAGCTAATTATATTTCCATCAATGAAAAAATAAATACACACACCTCATGTCGTTGTCATTTTTATGTCAAGTGAGCTTATCGCACTGATTTTCCTTTTCAAATTTAATAACGTACGTTGTCTTTCCCCTTATCTCATTTCTTAAAATAAACATGCATTAAAAAATAGTTTTCAAGGTGTTTCTGTGTTCAGCAAGGATATCTCTTTTAACCTGAAGTGACAACGGGCTCTCTCGTAATTTTAAAGATTACTTTATGAATTTTTTTTTATTAAATACAATATTTTAGATATCCTGTCATTATTTAAGAATGTAGTGTAGCTGATAAAAACAGTCTTCCATTGGAAAATAAAATTTTCGAAAAAAAAATATTGATATGTGAACATTTATGGTTTTTAAACGAATTATTTGTCGAACCTAATTTTGTGAATATTTTTTTCCAAAATAAAATAAAGACAAACTTTATATATTTTAAATAAGATATTATTATTAACTTACGTAATTAAAAACAGTTAATCTGAGGTGTTGAGTAGGAATTGGGGTATTTATAGGACACAGTCTTTTGTTTAAAAATACTAAATAGTAAAAGGCATTAATATGTAAATAAATTTTAGTCACCACAAAAATTTTTAATGAGAAATAATTATAATGAATAAAAACAAAATTCTTAATGTTCCTATTTTAGAATTTCGCAGGTGCCACTGTTTTATAATCTACTGATTTCACAATGCAAAAGCATCATTCTTTCAAAGAAAAATAAGGCACTTGGCTGAAATTTCTATTAATTATTTTTCATAGTGAGTCTGGATCTTTAATGTTTCATGTTAAGAAACATGAAAAAGAAATAAGTTTATATATACAAATAAAAATGAAGAACTAAATACAAGTATATATATATATATATATATATATATATATATATATATATATATATTAATAAAATAAACTAATAATGCAGTTCCTTACGTTAAATATTGGTTTTGTAACTTCTGATGTTCAGTTGCATAGATATTTGCAAATCTACATATTCTTGCTTATAGTTTGATTAAAAAATGTAATGTCTTACACCAGAGGTGACCAACCCTCGGTCAGGGGGCCGCATATGATCCGCCTTGAATGATTTTGCAGCCCGCGGTATTCTTAACAACTTTACAAAATACGACTATTTTGAACAACATTTTTTTTTGTTTTTAGTGTTTTTTAACAAATAAATCTCATAACTGTTTCCATTGGACCACATTTCTTCTGTTACAGCGAATCTATTTTTTTTCCCTAAAATGAAATTTATTAAACACAAATCGCGATCAAACAATGCACAGAAACTTGCAACAACTACGAGTATTACGTTGCGCAGATACACACATTGAGATCGACTTGCAAAAATTAAGTGAAAGAGTTGAGAAACTAATCTCTCAGTAATTAAATAAATTAAACATTATTTAATAATTGCATTATCACTATAATATTAACAATGTTTGTATTCATAAAATACAATGAAAACAACAATAACAAGCCATTCTGTTTAAAATTTTAACTCCAATAAATGTTTATAACGGGTTCAAATTTAATATAAAGATATATATTTTTATATTCTGCCCCTCTGGATTATGTTTTTCTGATATGTTTTCTTTCGTAAGTATTCCACAGTGAAAGAATCACCATACAGACCAGCGTTTCCCAGCGGGAGGGGGGGGGGAGCGATATTGCTACCAGAAGGCGCCAGCATATCGAAAAGTGGAAAATAAAAGTTTATTTTAAAAAATTGTTAATTTACTAAAAGGAATCAAAACAAAAGATATTATGATGTAATAAAAAATAAAATATTTGTACTGATATAATATACTTATATAAAAGTATCAGAACTGCACAATGCATTTGGTCATTAATTCATCAATACTACGTTTAGAACAAGTTTAACAATTACTAGAGAACACATTAGCTTGTTATATACAAAATTTACTACTCATCTTGATAGTTGGTACGCTTTATAATGAAAGTAGTATTGTAGGTTTTGAGTCAACGTGCATTATTATTGAATATAATACATTGTTATTGTGTAGACATTGATCAGGGCAACATCGTCCGCAAACAACCATAGCATTTCATGACCATTTATCCCAGGGGTAGCCAACCTTTTTAGGAAGAGTGCCATTTTCAGATAAAAAATACTCAAGTGTGCCGCTTCCAACTTGAAAAGGTGAAAAAATGTTACTTATGTTAAGTAATTTTTACTCAAAGAGCTCATTTTTTATGCAAATCAAAGGAGTGGAAATTTAAAAATAATATAGTAAATGTGTAAAAAAACCTTAAATTTTATTGTTAATCAGTTCAATTAGTTTTGAGCGATATTTTGATCTTGTTATGTTTATAATGGAACAAAATCGGTTCACAAACGAATGTTGGTTCAAATCTACAACAATATCTGACAGCCAAATCGTGTAAATTTGAAAAATTGCTTGTTACTAAAAATTTCCAAAATTCAATATAATTCCTCATATTTGCATTTTAGAATGGAACTAAAGACAATAATTTTGATTTTTTGAGGTGGGTAACATTTAACACATTTTGCAGAGAAATTAAGAAAGGATTTGATAAAATATCTGCTTTTTTATCTTGAAAATCATCAAACATAGCTCTGAAAGAACCCTGAAATAATGGATATTAAATTTTTAAAATCCATCACAGCTCAGAGCACTAGTTACTTTGGTAGATTGTTCCTAAATAAATATGAAGTGTGTTAATTTTTTTCTCAAACTCAAGACAAAAAAAAAAGAAAAGTTTGTTCCCCAAAAAAGATATATAACCAACTAGGGTAAGAAAAATGCAAACTTTTCACTGTAATCTTAAATTAAAATTTTTAATATCCCATAATATCGGCAAGAAAAGCTGAATCATATAGCCAATCTTCATCGCAAGTACTCACTGGATAGTTCAGTGTTTTCTTCCAGATATTTTAGAATAAGCTCCCTCAAAAATACCAAATTCTCACGAATGAAAAAGGGGGTGTCTGAGGTGTAGCCACCAATGAGAGGTCTCAGACACCCCTCGTGGGGGTGTCTGAGACAACCATATTTCAATAATGTGACTGTAAAAAAATTATTTATTATCTTTTCAAAAATTTTATTAAGTCTCCGCTTGCCACTGAAGCAACTCCACCGTGCCACATTGTGGCACGCGTGCCGCGGGTTGACCACCCCTGATGTATCATGTTGAAAGCTCATCTGGATAGTTCAGACAATGCTACTTAGCTCCAACTTCAGTTACGTTTGACAAAAGGACAACGAGTGTCCAGACTAACCAGACAGTCCAAAATAGACTTCATCAGGCGATCTCTATTCAAGCAGGCCTATGATGTATATTCCACTCATCTCAACACAACGTGTGACCCGAGAAATGCGGGCTGCTGACCGAGATTGAATTCAACGAGACTGAAGTCAGATGATGTTAACTGATAAGTCCCAACTCAGTCTGGAGAGTGACACTGGACGAGTTGAGTGAATATTAACGTCCCACTGTTCAGCTACTCGAAAGTTTCCAGTGACAGACCTCCAAATTTTGAACCATGGTTAAGTGAGGAGGACGACATTCTAGCTTGCACCCACTCTTCTAGCTACCACACTACACCAATGAGAGATGTTTGAGCTCAGACATATTTAACAAGCATCGTGTCCCTACACGGAGGTCTTCAGTGGTACTAGACTCGAACTCATGACACATGGCAACGAGTTCGTAACCTTGATCTCTAAGCTTCTGAGGCCACTAGACGAGTAGAAGAATGGAGATGAAAGGGGTACGAGAAATAAACAAACTTTCAGTCATGAAGGATCACTGCAAAGACAAGAAGGATTAATGTTTTGGGTGGTAAATTAGCAAAGGGGGATGTGTTTACCCCCATCCTTCGGAGTGACAATTTGACGGCCTAAAAATAGCATAGCTGGTTTCGTATTTGTTGTCTTCAAGAGTTATATTGAATCCGAGCGCTTTCAATTCAGAATCCAGGATGAATGCACAGTAGATGAACTTTTATGTTTAAACTTCGTCCTTCACAAGCTGAGGAAAATAGGTGTGCAGCAGTTTTAGTTGATCGAGAGGACCATACATCATATTAAACATTACTCATCCTTTTCAAATATATTATTATTATTTATCATTTCTACGATTAATAAAATTTGTGCATCGAGGCATCTCTTCATGTTGTTTACATTGTTTCAAAGAATTAAAGCACCCGTAGAATTATTTTTGCATCTACATTTTTGAAAAGTGATTCAACGCATGTGTACTCATTTTATGAGTGGAAGACGTTTGAGCATGAAAAGATTTTACATCCATATAAGATTGTCAGCATGTGCCACTCCTTCGGAACTATCTAGTGATCTACCAAAGAGTAACAAGAAGCTAAGCAAGATTGAGAGACGTAATAAGCCTTTTGCACTGGAAGCATAGAGACCAACTGCATTCCATTCTTCTTCACTTTCACCAAGACCAATGGAAGGAACATTCGCGAGCTTGTTATTTAATTGACATACTCGTAGCTTTATTATTTTCCATTACGGGACACAAATTTGAGTTGCAAATTCTATTTTTTTTCAATGACTTTACTAGGCATTTTGTCAATAGGAAATCGTGTGTTTAACAGTAAGCAATATTCAAATCCAAGACTTTAAAATATACTGCAGAACTTTTGTCTTTAAAGTCATTATATTCTTTTCAAGATCAGATGACTTATCAAGAACAGACTGAAATCAAAATAGATCACGACACACACCAACTGCTGTACTGTTAACCTCAATATGAATACTCTTAAATAAAATGAAATGATATTTTCTCTCCTTTTTCTTCGTAATATGAGTTGAGCTATTGCTGAAAGAAATCTGATGGAGCGGTTATTATAAACAAATTATAAAATCAACACAATATAAAAATAAACATAGGTTGAAATACCTGATTCATAAAAAAAAACTATCACATAATGCAAAATGATGTTATTTTTTTTTTGAATAAATTTCAGGTATATAAATAGTTTTTTAAAATTGTATTATGTCTCTGTTGAGGATGAAGTACAATAACACAAAGAAAACTTAGATCTTAGAACTGGTTTTTTTATTACAAATTGTGCACACTCATTACCAGTTTACTCTTTAATAATTTATGTAGCAATACAATTAATAAAGTGATATTATGTGGTCTAATTTTTATTTGGTTGGGACTTGAATTTACGTAACATACACACTTTAACAACTCTTCAATAATTATACTCAACATGAACACTTAAGCGTTTGTAAGTGTATTCGGTACGTAATCATAATAAACGCAATAATGCATAAAATTGATTTCTTAAGTTTTTTTTTCCTATTTCAATCCATTAGCTATATTCCCACTGAAATTTTTCGCTGCATTTGCCTTAGAAAGAGCTGATTTTCTCAATTATTAAAAATAAAGGAGTAGGATATAAAACAATAAGAAAAAAAATTATTACAAATCTACAAATAAATAGACAGAATAATACCGCAAAATAATAATTCAAAGAAAGATTACAGAATAATAAAGCAAATTCGTTCTTTTTCTCTTATCATACATTTAATTCGTGTTAAAATTTTGCCGGAGGTGTAGAAATAGTGACACATTAAAAATAAATGATAATATGCTGTACAGATGATAATTTTATCAAAAACAATTCTCCAACACCTCAGGTTTTTTATTGATAAAAAATACTTGTTAACTTGATTGTAAAGAGATTTGAGTCAACCAAAAACGCGTTTAATAGCATTCTTCGCCAAGATTCATAATTTCTCTTCATTTTTCTAGGGTGTGGTTGAACCAGAGCAATTCACGAAATTGGGTGAAAATGAATAATGTTTTAAAGGGAAATGACAGCTTAGTAAGAATTCATTTAAAAATTACATTTCCTCTAATTATTTGCTATTACCGAACAATTAGATCGATATCTAAGTGTAAGTTTGCTTCCTACTTGCTTCCTTCTGACTATTTCCGATTAGCATGTACTTCATTTCGTATTATTTTAAAGTATATTCGGTATATGTGAAATATTCATTAAATAATACACATATATTAAAATTTCATTTACAATAGACTCTTACTCACACATAAAATTCCTGTATGTGTGTAATGGAATTAGACTTTTACCATTAACTAAACGTAATTAAAATATTTGAAGATATGAATGCATAGCAGAAATATAATAACATGAGTCTAATTTTCCCTCAACGAAATATATTTGTCTAGTTTGCAATAAGATCTACAGTGTTAAGTAAAGTTCTATTTGGAAGAATATTATGACCATTATATGGCCAAAAAAGTGCAAATTGTTTATAAAATATTATTACTGACTAATTAGAAATTTATCAGATAAATACAAAAAAGGTATATGAAAATATTTTAACTGCGAAAAGGATTTCACAGAATATGTTTATGATTTTTCATGCATTGTCACGATGAATGCAACATACCAGAGTTGGTGTGATTTTAATCATATTCTTATTCTGTTAGTTTTTGAGAATAGCTAAATGTTCATTGAATAAGAAAACACACATAAAATGTTTAATGGATTATGATTTAGTGTTAAAGGGAATTCCATGATGCTGCCATAACGTTTTAAAAAAAATAATGTTGTATAACCACAAAATAAAACCTTACATCTTTCTGATAAAACATTTTATCATTTCAAACTTTAATATTAAAATCGCAAAAAGTTATGCTACCATATAAAATAATAGATACTGACGTGAACACATAACCTGCAAAAATTATTCATCTTAAAATTTTGAGTTGCGGAGATTTAAAGTATTTGCGACACAATTTTATCTCATATACGTGTATTTTACACAATTTAAAATTCTATTTTCTCTATGGTGTTGACATACATCTTTAAAAATATCTAGTGGAACTTAATGATCAAAAAGATATTATAGGAATTTCGTGAGAATAATGAGAAAAAAATGTACCTCAAAAAACGTATAACATGTTTCTCTCTAACATAGAATGAATCTTACTTTTCATTCAAGGTCAGGGCTGGAAGAATTTTATCTATTTTGGCATACATCGTTTAACATGTCTTTAATCAGGTTCTTTTTTAGAAAACGTATAAGCATTTGGTTGCCATACACATCTGTCATATGACCTCGATATAAAGAGGAAATTTTCATCGATTGAGTACAAAAATTTGCTTTAGAAAAGATATAAATAGATTCATTTGACGTCCATTCGGCATGTCGCTTACATTTTGTTCATTCAAAACTCATAATTATTATTTTTATCAGTAATATACGTTAATACATATACTATCAATTATCTTATGAAGAAGCTTGAGTATAGCATCATTTCTCTTTTCTCAGCCAAATAGTACTTACCTTTCGACGGAAATTTATTCCATCGAGATCTCAATGATGTCATAATTGATGAGACAAAAAATCAATTATGAAACTAAAAATTATTAATAATTTATGTATTAAAAATTACGTCCAATTAAAATTCACATACAAAATCATGTTTGTTTTTTCAAAACAAAATAATTAATGTAAGAATAAGAATCACAATGAAAACATGCTTTCACGTTAAGTTAATTCTATTAGTTAAACACATATTTTAATCATTTTATACTTATAAGTTATTTCGTAATAATTATTAAGAAAACACAAATATGCTCCATTTTATTTGTTCACCAAAATCAACAAGCCAAAGGTAACATATATAGTTGAATTGGTTTTCATGAAAACTCGTAACATATTAGAAAATAGCAATAGTTAGTTGTCTCGTTAATAAGCAATGTAGCAACAGCACTGTTAATTCATTTTAATTTGAGCCTTCTGAAGATACACCAATATAACTATGTATCGTATTACATCCTTTTGAACTCCTCAGTCCATTAACAGAATTACACATATAACCCATCTCTTTCAACTTGCTTCTCAAATTTTGAAAAGAGGCCCACAAACTCCGGGTAATTTAATAAGTATAAACTTAATGTGTGATCTTGATTTTAAGATAATCTGAGCCCAAAAAGATGCAAACTTGAAAACTTTAAACTCAGTTATTACTGTACTTCCAAGCTTATTTCCTTGAAAGTAAATGTCATTTGAAAGAGAATTTCAAATGTATATTGTGTTTATAATTTACTTTATTGCGATAATATAGCAAGAAAATAAAAAAAATTTTAAATAAATAATGTATCTGTATTATTATTGATATTGATGCAGTATGTATACTGTTTAAATAATTTTTATACAATTATTTTTATTTGATAACATTTCCAGTAATGATTTTAACATAAAGTAACAATAGTTATCAAACACACAAATTATATTAATTGTGTTTTTTTTTCAATCCGTATATACATTTAAAGCAATCACCAAAAAATCTTCAATACTCAATTTTTTATCTTTTTAGATCTTTTTAAAATATTTTATTATTCTTTTAGAAACAGTGCATTGGTAAGAATAACATATTCTTAAGCACATTTCAGATATTCAAATCTCTAATTATAATTAAATAAAAGGTGAGAAAAAAGGTTTCTCTAGCTAAGTATAGATTAAAAATTTTTGGGCAAAAAGGCAATGTGTAGTAATTATATTTTGTCTCTTATTTTCCATGTTATTAATAGAGAATAATGTTATTTTCCTCTAAAAAAATTTTAGTCTTGCTGAATTTGAAATAATATTTCATATAAGGAATATATATGGACGGATTTTAATATTTTGATGCTTATTTACGTGTAACATGCATGATCTCACCCACCCCCTTCCCGTTTCAATAAATTCTACACAGAATGAGAGAATTGTGACTATTGGTTAAATAGTAATTTTAATTAATTTACAAGATTATTCGACATTAAATTGAGTTTTCAAATAATTACTCCACAATATCATCACTCTATACACAATAAGCATTCTAAAATATCTCACATGAAATTAAATAAAATTTAAGGAATTGGAAATAAGATCTATAGTGTATTGCTAACAAACACGGGTGGATAACTTAAGCGGATTTCACAAGAAAATTATCGGTTTAGAGACAATATTTAGGAAATCCCGTTTTTCCGGATAATAAAGAGAAGTACACAGAATGTAAAACATAAATCTTAAATTTATCAAGCGTAAATAATAAAAAAAAACAATAAATCTCTCTAAAAACAGAATTTTATAGTAATTTTTTTGTATAATTTGTTCGCATACTTCGTTTATTTTTGTTATTTTTTTTAATTTCTTAAAAATTAAGTCAAATAATTAAAAGGAATATACCGGAGCAGTATTATATAGAATGAAATAAAAAGTATTGGTTTCGCGGGGCAGATCTGTAGAGATCTTAAGCCAATAGAATATATTTTATATACTCTTTGGAATACACTTACAATTTACATTCCTTCTGCTAGAGTCATTCAGGAATTGAAACCGAATGCCGCAGAAACATTAGGGAATTTTATTTTCACTTATTCACATATGGAAGGTATATAATTGTAAGAGATAATTATGCTCTTTATTTGTTTTTGTTCCTATATATTTTACAACCTGTTTTTAGAATTTCTTAAAGTGACTAGCCGTACTCATAGAAAGTATCAGCCATAACTAATTTAACCACATAAAAGATATTTTTTTACTATACAGACCTATATATGCATACTGTTGTTATTAAATTACTTCTAGTAGTCTGCTAATAATCAAACAAAAGCGGGAATTCTAAAAAAATTAGCATATGGAGACATTAGAAGTAAAATACCATTATGGCTCTGTCGGGAGAATTCGAAGATTTCCTACTGAAAAACTCTGCCGTACATCAAATAACAATTTGTCAGACTAAAGATTCAGATATTTATCAACAGGCCAAAGTGACATACTTTAGAATTATGTCATCTAAATGAATTAAGAAATAAAACGCATTTCGTCATATACGATAACTAGAAATACTTACATATCATATATTTGAGTAATTATTTTAAATATCAATTAATCATTTCTTTTTTTAAGTAAAAATTCACCGTCTTACTTTTTCAACGAAAGCTGTTTAATTGTACATAATATTATTCAATAATACATTGCAAATTATTAAAAGGTAATATTCTTAAAGGCTTTTCTAACTGTAATGTGTTCAAATAATTTGTAACCTCTACTTAAGTTAATCTATATGTGAGGTTTTAAACATGCGTATAAAATTACGATAAATATTACCACTGTAATTATTTTCCAAAAATGCCTTTTACTTTTTTATTTATACGTGAAAGAAATTTAATTAAATTATTATACAGAATTCATCAAATAACATCAAGAAATCATCAAATTCACACTTTTCAAATAATCGCTCCTCTATTTCAAACAAATAATCCTCTTCTGTTAAGACCTTCAGTGCTTGAGATTTTTATACTACCCTCCAGAATAAAACCAAAGAAAACACAATTGAAAATTAATTAAATTCTCCTGAGATGGCTCAATTAAGGTTAATTGATATTTCTTGTAATTATTTTTTCAATCAGACCGACCTCATTATGTAAATTAAAGCTATAGCTGTGATTCTGAAATGAGTTACGAGATTATTTGCTTCGTGTAAAAAGTGGTGCTTCAAAAGAAAAGCTATTCCTTTGGGAGAGAAGCAAAATACAGTATTTCGTTTTCAATCGGAAACGGAATGACTAACAAATAATCAGTTAACTTTAATTAATCCCCGAAAAAAATGTTAGAGCGTTTATTTTTACTTTTTTCTCACACTATTACTTGTTAAAAAATTTTAATAATATTAAAATCAAAAATTTTCAATAAGTTATATAGTAATAAAGGTTTTCCCAAGGTTAAAATGGGATAAAATATAATTTTACAAAAAAAAAAATTATCTTTTCCAAGTGTCGCCTTAGTTATTTTTTATACTTAAATGTAAAAAGCACTTTAAAAAACTGAACCAAAAAGCATTTAGTTAAGTAATATGCATTCACTTTTCCTCCCAAACAATTACCTTGATAAATTATTGAGGCAAAATATTATTTATTTTCTTTTTAAAAAAAGCTTTGTAACTGTTTTTCTTTGGTGGATTTATCGAAATAATCTTAATTGATTAATTAATCACTTGACAATAGTGAAGGACTAATAATTATTTGCTGAAGTAAATATATTAAAGACTTTTTTTAAAGCTCCTGTGATTTACAATATATTGCGTATTATTTAGAATTGTTAAATATATACTTAACATCGCATTCGAACACAAATAATAAATTACAAGCACTAGACCTTTAAATTACAGTAAGTTGAAAAGTTCTTCAAAGACTGCCGATATTGTTAATAAAGACTTTAATGACGTTTTCTACCAGATTTTATTTATTTTAATTTTCTTTTAAAGATATATGACGGCTATTAGTGCTGTATTTCGTAAATTGCTCATTCTTTGTCATTCAATAAAAATGTAATTTAACTAGTATTATACACTCACCTAATTTCATCAGTGTATACATACAGTGAAATCGTTTAACGTGATGACCTTAACCACTTCCCTGTTTTGCCCGAGAGCCACTCGGGCGATTGAAATGGCACTTCCTGTTTGTCCGAGAGACACTCGGGCGATTGAAATGGCACTTCCCTGTTTTGCCCGAGGGGCACTCGGGCAACACTTTTTTCTACTCTAATCCTCTGATTTGATTGTATTTTTTGTTTGTTTAGTGTGCAATGTTTCTAGAAGATGTTTCTAATAGTCGAGTAAAGTTAGGATTACAAAAAAAATGTCTAAACCAGTTTCAAGGTTAGGTTTTACTGCATTCTTTTAGACTAGATAAGGTGGAAATTCTCTTTTTGCTAGATCGGTGAACTCCAAACTACGAACACTATTTCTTTAAAATTTGGAGCTCAGAATAGAAGAAAAATGAGTGATTATGAGAGACACATAGCAGAAAATAATTCTGATATTAACTCAGGTAGTGAGTCTAAAGTTTCTGTAAATGATTCTAGAAGTAATGAAAGTTTGTTATCGGACTTCTTTTGTGGTGTATATAGAATGGATCAGTATCTCACAAATTACCCAAATAATACAAAAAAATATTCTTCTATCTTTTAGATACATCGTTGTGGAATGCTTTCGTCTTATATCAGAAAAGCTAGGAGGAAAATTATCTAATTTGAATTTCAGGCTTGATATTATAGATCGCTTTATTGAAAGACATAGGGCGATAAATGAGAAAAAGAGAGCGACCAGAAATTTTGCCCATTTCCTTGCGATTGACAGAAAAAAAACTTTTTAGAAGTGATTCCTCCCACTGACAAAAAAATTGAGACCGACAAAGCAATGTTTTGTGAAAAAAAAAAAAAAAACGAGAAAAAAAAACGATTTTGGAAAACGGGGTGAAAAAAACCACGATATTTTTGTCCCGACTGCGATGTTGGACTATGCTTGTCTTCCTGTTTTAAAATTTACCACGCAAAAATAGACTTTTAAGGGAACCGAGACGTGATAAACCTTCAAAAAATCGATTTTTCAATTTTCATCTTAAAAAAAAGTAGAGTTAATGCTGATTCCAAAAATGTATAACATGTATAGGTTTAAAGCTTAATATCTGAGTAATTGCGGTTTTAAAATGTAAACAATAGCTGCCACACCAGTTTTTACGTTATCGTACATCAACTGCCACGCCCATCTTTCAGTAACCGAAACATGCTTTTATGTAGATTGTAGATTGGTATTTTAATATCACTTGATCTGGATATATTTATTTTATTCTTGTGGTTTGAGAAGGAATAAAACTACTCAACTCAATCTTGTTTATAACACAAGCTGTGCGAAATTTAAAGAATGTTGTTTTCTTGTGCTTGAGATACAAACACGTGAGTTACAAACATCATATTTTCACTGCTAAATTAATTTTTGTTGTTTACTTTCTGTTTTTTTGTGATTTGTAAGTATTTTAAATATTTGCAATGCCTCGAAGAAAGACATTTGGACATCAGAAACGTCGTCTAATTCGTAAAAAAACTTCAGTATGTGTAGCGAGTGAAAAATGTGATGTCAGCTCTTCCAAAAAAAAGATTGAGAAGAGTAAAGGATATTTTGACTATGAAGATAACTTTTCAGCTGAATCTCAAAGCAGGTTTGTTATTATTGACTTAAATATGCTTAATGATATTTTCAACAATATTGCAAAATGCAGATATTGTGATAGATCTTTTTGCTTTGATGTTGCTGAAATAAAAGTAGTCGCAGAGGACTTGCTAGCAGTATATCAGCAACTTGCAAGTATTGTGGCTCTAGTCATGGCTCAATGACTTCAAATTCTGTGCCAGCAGGATATGAAGTAAATTTGAGGTTTGTTTATGGTATGAGATGCATTGGAATTGGAAAAAGTGCAGCTCAGACATTTTGTGCGCTGATGAACTTGCCTCCTCCTCCAGCTAAATTTGAAAGACTGTATACGCCAATTTTTAATGCGTTGGAAACTGCTTCATCACGTTCAATGGTTAGCAGCGTTAATGAAGCTGTTATTGCAAACGAAAACAATAAGGACGTAGCAATCGCTCTTGATGGGACCTGGCAAAAAAGAGGACACACGTCAAAAAATGGCGTTGTAACGGCAACTTCTCTCGATAACGGAAAAGTTGTTGATTTTGAGTGCCTATCAAAGTATTGTTTTTGAATGTAAGAACAAAAACAAAACCTGTGATAATTGCCAGGCAAACTATCATGGATTTAGTGCGGGAATGGAGAGTGAAGGAGCATTGCGGATTTTCAATCGCTCAGTACCAAATTACGATGTTCGGTATGTTCAGTACCTTGGAGATGGAGATTCAAAGGGGTTTCTTAGGGTTCAAGAGTCCAACATATACGGTGATGATGTTCCGATTGAAAAATTGGAGTGCATCGGCCACGTCCAAAAAAGGATGGGATCAAGACTGAGAGCTCTAAAGAACAGTTTAAAATCCACCAAGCTGTCAGACAATAAAGCAATATCTGGACGAGGAAGGCTGACAGATGCAGAAATTCTTTTGCTGCAAAAATACTATGGCCTAGCCATAAGAAGAAATGTTGGGAAATCAGTCGCAGATATGTCCAAATCCATCTGGGCAATATATTTCCATAAACTGTCGACAGATAAAAATCCACAACATGGTTTGTGCCCTATGGGAGAAGAAAGTTGGTGCGGGTACAACAAAAGCCTTGTATCTGGTGAAAAGTACACCCACAAACATTCCCTCCCAGAAGCAGTTCTTCTTAAAATTAAAAAAATATTTAGAGATTTAACTGCGAAAGAACTTTTATTAAAATGTCTGCATGGCCGAACTCAAAACCCCAACGAAAGCTTTAATAACTGTGTGTGGAATCGTGTGCCAAAAAACACATTTGTGAGCAAAAAAACTTTGCAAATGGGTGTTATGGACGCAGTTATATGTTTCAATGAAGGTGCATACGCAAGAATAGAAGTATTAAAAGCACTGCAAATAAATCCAGGTATCAATACTTGTGAAGGCCTTCGTAAAATTGACTACGTCAGAATTTGTGAAGCCGAGATGAGTATCCAAAAAGCTACCAAAGAAGCCAGGACAACTAAAAGGCAAATTAAAAGGAAAAAGGATGCCTTAGAAGAGTCTATGCAAGATGAGTACAGTGCTGGAATGTTCTAAAAGTCAAATTTTAGGTAAGTGTACCATTTTATTTAGTTTTTTCCATTTTTCTCAAAACGTGTTTTTTCAGTTTTTAGGTACATGTGTAGAAAAATCTATTTATTATATTTTTTTGAAACTTGGTATGAACTTTTGTATCATGATAATGCATTTAATGCTTCTAATTTCCTTCCTGAAATGTTTGTATTTTTACTTTTATTGTTGAATTTGTAAAAAAAAAATGACATTTTTATCAAAATTTCAAAAAGTCATAATTCAAATTTTTTTAAAAAAAAATTCTGAACAAGGTAGTATAAAAATATTTATTGCATTTAAATAAACGTACAATTTTGTAACTAAAACAGCATGTTTTGTGGTGTTATATGTTATAAAAATAAAGATACATGTACCTAATGAGCACCATGTATACGAAAGTTCCTTTTGGTGTGTACTTTTTCGAATCCTTATATTTCTTAAAATATTTTAAAAATTTAATAATTTTATGTTGTAGTATATTAAGAAAAGTATATAGGTTGTATGACATAATTTTTTTATTTATGAAGTCTTTCTGTTTTTGAAAATAATGTTCTTTCGTAAAGTCAAATTTTGCTCGTTTTGCTTCATCGAGGACGTCCCGGTTCCCTTAAGAAAACAATTAACTGTAAGTATAATACTATCTTTTAAATCTAATGTACATTTTTGTAAAGTGTTCTTTCGA